>KV419417.1:2978-64233 GCA_001630475.1 Sistotremastrum niveocremeum HHB9708
ACAGGTACCTTAAATAAGTGCTGAATATGGTAGATTAAGGTACCTTAAGCCCCGTGTGTTGCGGATTTTTTTTTTGTTTAGAATAACCACTATAGGAATCACGATGGTAGCCATTCAACGCGATTGACTCTAGGGCGGCAATCAAAATAGAAGAGCATCAGACCCACAATTCAAGTTGTTGACATTGAAGCTCGGCTCACCTGGCAGTATTGCGCACCCGATAATTTCAACAGGACAGAGTAACAATGATTGAAGAAAGGTCTTTCTACAATGTTGAGACGTTGAGAGCACTAAATAGATCAGACAGAAGCTGCGATGCGTGGTGATTGGGCAGACTATAATTTGAGCTGCACACGGCGCCAACTCTGTTCAGAAGCCAGGACAATGTAGAGTGGTGACAGGCCAGCACTGAAAGTGCGTTCTTGAGCACAGCAATGGATTTGGACCCGAGCAGCCCGCGGTGTTGTGAGGTACTAGTATTGTTCCCGTCCTTGTGATGAGCGCTGGCGCTGAGCCCCAAAACTCCGATCTCCGGCAGCGCTGATGACTAGTGTTTTGAAGTCCGGTCATGACCGGACCCTGGCCCGCCGCAGGCGCCGACCGGAAACCGGTATCGGTTGCCGGTCACACCAAAATGGCCCGACCGGCAACTGCGACCGCGGTCCACGGTCATGACCGGCGGTTACCGGTCCAGTTGCGGTTGCTCGACCGGTCACCTCACAGACCGGTCACTGAACCGGTTGCTACTGGGTTTTGGTGTCACGGATTGTATAGATGATTCACTATCTAGGTATACAGGCCTATGTATCTATGTCTACTATAACCCCAAGTGTGTCCCTCGTCTGCGCACGCTAATCGAGCTTGCTCAACTCGCATTGCCGTACGGACGACTCGGTGACGAGAGGACAGTATGCACAAGCTGCTTCCGAGCAGTAGGCTTGACGATCAACTTGACTTGATAGTTCGCTGAGGCTGAATCAACTGTTGCATCAAAGGATTCATAGTTGCGGAAAAGAAGTAGGCCCGACGAGAGGTGGCAACGATAACGGTGAGAGACGGACGTTGGGTTTGGTATGACAGAGTGAGCACGATGATGAAATGGTCGATTTTGATTTGATGAAAAGAAATAGAGGATGTCAGCAAACGAATCGAAAGGAAGAGCGTGATGCACGCACCTCATGCACCCGACTCTCTACCCAGCTTCTACAGCTCTACTCGGGGCACTAGCATACGCTGCACACTCGTCCGCACCCTCAAATCACCACTGAAATCGTATTATTCCATCAACCTCGAGTGAAATGCAAAGGACCGAGCAACAAGAGATCGCACAGAAATGGTCATACCAGGGACTAGCGAGACTTTGAGTCGTAGAAGACCGAGAGCGACGAGTCGGGGAAGAGAGAACCGAAGTGTGATGTTGCCGATGAATTGAATTTTGACTTGCGAGCAGGATTGATCAGTTGGCAGTAATGATTTTTGAAATCAAACGTACCGTTTGCACTCACCATCGCCGTGAGCTGAACTTGGAGCTGAATGAAGTGTAGGGTCGTCGGATGGTGAGTTGGTACTACTGGGTGAGATTGTCGAAGCAAGTCTTGGATATTGATGAAAGTGTGGGGACGAGCAGAATGAGTAATTTGAATAAGAGAGGTTGAGCTCGAGACAGTTGAACGAGCTTGCCAACGACGATGTCATTTCGCAAGCGCCGAGAAAATGTTCGGACTCCGCCAACGCGTCTACCACGCGTCCTCCTCTTGGTCCTACTAGCTCGAGACTGTCGACATCGATTCGCCGTAACGTCCACGAGCTCAGTGAGCTCAGAACTCTCACTCTGGCATGCCTATTTCTCCAATGGTACTAGTGCCGCCATTCATCCGCAGCTTTCTGTCAGTCCTTCAATGTCACGCGTTCGACCAACTCGCATGCCCTCTCATCTCCAAGAAGCTTCCACGTTCCGGCACCATTATTTCCCTCGTATTCCACTTTCCATCATCCCACTGAGTTACCAAGCCTGGTCACGATGATGACACCTATCAAACGGTTATTCAGCAGCCACATGGTGTCGCTGACGCGTGGTCTCCTCGGGAGCAGACGAACAATGACCGACATGAGCAGTTTGAGGCCGATTTGACGGAGGATTGACATGGGATTGATGATGCGGGGGCTCTGGAGACTGGACTTGAAGTTCATTCTTTTTTTTTCGTGCGTCCTCCATTTTATCGTTCACACCCGTCGAAGGCTAACTGTCATCCCCTACTTCTTAGTTCATGCTTGATTTACATGTTCCTCGCCAACGAATATATCATATAATCTTACACACTTATCATATCATCAACATCTCTCGTCGATCTTGCACCTCAAGCACCCACAGTATTCATTCTTGCGCCTCGTTCACGCTTCTTTCACGCCTCGTTAAGCTCCTGCTTACAGTGTATCGTCCGACCCGCCTTTTTATCGGTCGTGACCGGTCATGACCGGTCACGACCGGTTGCTTCAAATTCCTGAATCCTCCAAGACCGAAGACCGAAGACTCCAGAAAATCGCTGTGACCGCAACCGCAAGTCCGGTTGCGACCGCGGCGGTCCGGTCACGGTCGCCGGTCATTTCCGGTCGCCGTGACTGGACTTTGAAACACTACTGATGACTCGGATCCAGGCTCGCCTCCTCAAACAAGTCCTCAAATTACATGTATTCTTCTTTCATGCGCCTACCTACTGATAATCCGTACATGTACCAGAGCCTTTTCAAGCCGCTCATTTTTCACAGATTGTGAAGACGGAATGGAGACGAAGCTTACGTCAGGGACGAAGAAGCATTCCCAAGGCATGAATGCAAGGAGCAACTTTAACCGGTCATTTCTATTCTTCGAAAGTGCTGCGGTTCCCAAGCAAGAGAGACCTATTGCAATTGACTGTCTACCGTACTAACTTAGTATTAGAACTCCCGGGACAAGAACTCTCGGAAGGAAGATTATATCACGATGAAAGATGTGTTTCCAGCTGTTTTATGTGAACTAATATGACTCTCAGATTTTGACTCGAGGCGAAGAAAATTTTGACTCGAGGCCACTGACAAATACTGTGAAGGGCCAGTTCAAAAGTACAATCATTGCTATAATTTTGAGGACGAAAGTGATCACGCGTTCAGCTCCGCGACTTCAAGATTGCTCGCTGCACTGTGTGTATTACTGTAGTAAAAGTACCATTGCGGCGGGGGTAGGGACAAGGGACAACGAAAAGACACTGCGGCGATGCGGCAACAGGGTCCGGGACAGGGGACAAAATATACAAAATAGCTCCAAAACACAATGAATCTTTGGAATACAGTTGGCTTTGACCGTTCTCTGTTTTCTCGAAGCAGATATGTCGTTTGCGCCTCCCTCGGAATATTTTCGAGATTTTTGGGAATATTTTAATGATTTATTTATTTATTTATAGCGAAAGGGACAGGGGACAATTCCAAAATATAGCGGCGTGGCGGACCCTAGGGACAAGGGACACGCCGCTATGGTCCTTTTACTACAGTATTGATTTGCAGAGGAAGTCATCAAAAGCACCACCATGAAGATGAAACATTGCGTCGCAAATACACTGTAGCAATGAACAGCTCTCAGTACCTTATCAGAATCAAGACCCATCTCCGGAGACCTGATTCTGTACATGGTCATCAGCAGCTGAATTTCCGTAATCATAAGCAGGTCCACGTACTGCTTCAACTTCTTCTCGATCGACTGCGTTGTCAAGATTAATGTGTTTCATTTGGCCATTGAGTAATGTGACAGTGTCATCCAGAAATTGAGGTGCGGTACTTGTAGCGCTGCTGGCATCTTCAATGGTCTTGGACGGATTATCAAGATTGACACTTTGCGTTGGCTCGATCGAAGCTGTGGCCGCGCTGGACGTTGTTGGTCCCGATGCGGAGACGGATACGGCCCCACTGGCGGCCCCAGCAATGCATGCTTGATGTTGGCTGTTACAGGTATCCTAACGAGCGGGAATCATTCTCTATGAGCACAGGAACGGTAGGGGCTGATGTCATAGTACAAACCTGAGTAGAGGCACCGGCAAGACATAGAGTTTGCTAGAAGAGACAAAAATGATCCATTAGTAATTGACCATATGCATGACGAGTGGAGCATTGCTTGAAAGCTCACCTGTATGTTACATGCTACAGTCGAAGCGTCGTCTTGAGGCAGCGGCGTTGCAGAAATAAAGGATCCGAAAATGAACGTCGAACAGATAACTACGGTTGAGCAACGCATGTCTTGATGAGGAGTACTACTTAGTTGGTCATGTCAGGAATATGCCATGAAATGGAAACTTACGGAAGATTTAGTGGTTGTGGAGATTGAGGAAAATTGATGAGGAGATCCGGCTCCCAGATAGATATAAGAAGTGGATAGACTGTCGGATAAATTTCAGCGCGACTGAGGGAGGGATGATTCAACAAAGTACTAACCAGAAGATCAAGAGAACCAGGCACTTGACACCGTTCACCGTGCACGAGTCCTGAAGGTCTTATACAACTTGCAGAGGCCGTGCATTCCAAGATGGATCGCCCTCCAGGGTACATACAGCCACCACTACCATGATTAACAGATTGTGCTCCTTCTGAGTGCTATCCGCTGGACAACTGCGATACACCGCACTGGCGCATCGTCATGAGATCAAGAGTTATGCAGATCCAGAAACGCTCCCAACCGCTTCGAAGATGGGTTCGGAAGTGTTTTGCTGTGAGACTCGAGCGATGAGTTCTTGCTAAATCTCGACTTGCATTCGAATAGTGAAGGAGAAGGTCATGATTATGATGACGGTAACCAATTGTCGGCATCGGCTTCAGAGCACCGATGGCATCCATCAGGCATCTGAGCCGCATCTCGAGGCATCTTGTCAGGCACGCGATGTAAGTTGTCGACATTAAGTCTCAGCTCACCTAGCAGCATTACGACGTCCATGATGTCAGCAATACAGAGTGATTGCCCTTGTCCTAATGGCGCGTTATGCGACGAGAACGTGGATGAGAACTAAGGAGAACATCAAGTTAGCGCCGTGCGCGGTGTATCGGATATATCGGACATATCTCCCAGTCGATCAACGATGGGAGTAGGATATACAGCGTGATAGCTACCGCTTCTAGAACTACGGTGTAGAATATATTTAGCAAAGAACCGAGATCGGATATATCTGAAGAGAATTAGAGGTAGAGTTTCTAAGTATTGGCTTACATGTACAGGATTTTACAGCACATTCATCACTAGGTTCGCACCCTGTAGTGTAGCAAGGGATATTACTATGAGGCTCAGTGATCAAAAAAGTTACACGGCTCAATCACTCAATCAACGCCAGGCCCAACGCCGCGAACAGACCCAGCCGTTCTCCGACGAAGATGAAAAGCCCGATGTACTGTACACTTAATCCGAAACGGCTATCAAGACCTCGTTCTACACACGAGCATCAGCGAGGGACTCTGCATGATTGTGAGGGTTCCACTTACTGCGAGTGCGTTTCCTCGACTATTATCGTTCGGCACACTACTCGTAGTACTCTCATTTTTACTAGTATTTTTTGAGGAGCCTTTGTGGCCGCCTGGTTGAGCAGCGCGAGTGTTCTTTCTTGCGGCGGGCGTGATGATGAGACTACTGGTAGGCTCGACTAGAGCTACACTGGAACTCGAGGCCTCCGGTTCCAGAGTGGGAGAAGCGGAAGAGAACGTGGATAAGACAGTCTCGGGACTACTGCCAGCGGCAGTGACGCAATCTTGATACAGCTTATCGCAGGCTTCCTGAGGAGCGGATTCAGGCGAAGTTTAGAATAACGAGAATGTCGCTGTACATACCTCAGACGGTGTCCCTGCAGGATGGTTTGTTTCCTAAGAGAGAGAGAAATAGTCAGTCGTCATAGATCCATGTAGGAGTCAGTATACTGACTTACCGTACTCAAAGAATTATTTGATGGAAGAGGCGTCGCAAACATGCCGGTGTTGAGAATGAACGCAGAAGAGAGAATGAAGGTCGAGAAACGCATGTCTGTCATAGTACTAGTGAGTAATATTCTGGATACGTGACGAAATGACATACCTAGAAAGAAGCGATTGATGTTTATGGAGAGTTCCGGCTCTCAGATATGGACAACGAGTGAATACACTGTCAATTAGCCTCAGTGAATCCATAGAAATAAATAAATGGGGGGTTGAAAGACGGACCAGAAGGTACTGAAACAAGCACTTGGCACCATCGACAACGCTGCCGTGAGACTCTTATATACGTGGGCCGGCGTGTGCCCGAAAACAGTTTGATATCATGAAGAGACATGCGATACTTCACAGTCGCAGGGATACGCAATACGCATGCGCACAGGGAAGTTGCAGTAATCCCACGCAGAATCAATTAGGAACCGAGACCCGTCGTGATGGTAAGTTGGTGACCGAACCGTTGACTCGGAGGGTCGGTGAGGTCGGGCAACGGTCTCAATTTGTTGACCATGGAGCTTAGCTCGTCTTTGAAGCTTCATCAACTAGTGCGCCCATGTTTCCATAAAATCCAAGAAGCGATGTGACAGTCGTTGCAAAGATCCCCACGTTTCTGACACCGTTGACAGTCAAGGCACTAGATTATGGTTCCATCGTTATGGTTTCTGCGCCGACACCGTGTTCTGTGAACGTCGGTCAGAATCGACGTACAAGGCGGGCGATTGAAAGAGAGCGAGCTATGCATCGCTCAATGAGGGAAGAGTGCAGAGCCGAAAACTCCGACAGCGCTTATGACTCGCCTCGTCATGTTCATGTTTAACGTGCAGTGCAGCGACAATAAGACCAGTATTTCTTGCCCATGCCCATGCCTCAACGGTCGTCAAAGAATGCAAAGGCAGATATGAAACGCAAGTCTTCGCTGGGAACGAAGGGCGTGGAGAGTCCAAGGAAGAGATACAAGGTCTTCATCCCGCCTCCGATTACCACCACCACGACATCCACGTCTGCGTTTGCATCTGCAAGATTAACTACGTCTAAGGCGAAAGCAGATTCAGATTCAGATCCAATCTTGAATGATGACACTGAAGATGGAATACGACTTCCTGCGGTTCATGCTTCGACGAAGGTGGAATACAGTTGGACTTCTGTATCAGTACGAATAGACCCGCCCAACGCTGGCATGAAAGTGGTTCGGAGGTTCGACGATACTATTGATGAAGGGCATGACACGACGACATTTTTGAATGACCGGGATCGTACGTGGCTAACTATACTTATGGATTATTCAGTCGTTCAACTGTGGACTGTTGATAGGACCCAGAATAGGGAATCCGGACCCATCTTCTGATCGAAACAAGGAGGGAGCAGACCCGCTGTTGGAAGTAATCATGGCCAATTCGAAGCCGAAGATGCGAACGAGGGTGATATTTGCGGAAGATAGCACCATCATTCCCTCACTCAACGACTCCAACACACCTGCACCGCATGTCTCGGACCCCGTATCATCATCCTCGTCTCCATTTTTCCCTCAAACGAAGACAACGATAGAGCGGGCGTCGAACTTAACGGATAACGCGAGCTCGAGGACGAAGGATGCCATCGTCGTTCCTTCTTCCCAAGAAGATGAACAATCCATCCCTTCGTCCATCCTACCCTCCCTTCGGGACGTCTTTGATGCTCACGCCAGTCGAAAGAAAAGGCTTGACGAGATCGTCGTACCTTCTTCCATCCCTGACGAGTATGAATACGACGGAGACGCTACAGAGGATGAAGGCGAAGTCGAAGAGAGATCTTCTCGACGAGTTGGGGGACGAGACGCAGGCGCTTCGAGATTGACGAGGCAAGGAACGATCCTCGTCGAAGAGACTATCATCCTCTCATCGCCCCCATCATTCACATCACATCATACCTCCATACCCGTATCCGAGAATCCACGCAATTTTCAGCCTACTCGTCCCCCACTACCTGCGTTTCTGAATCTTACCCCTTCATCTCCTCAGCAGTCGAGCCCACACGTCGACCGCCGCGATGTAGCAGATCAATCAGATCTACCACCTCTTCGTCCTCGGCTGCAGTCTGAGACACACGGGTGTGTACAAGCTCTGAAGGGACATCATTCGATTGTCCCAGAGTCGCCGATTACATCATCTTCCAACACATCTTTCGCCGGCAATCTTCAGTCTCCCGAATTTTCTCTCAAAACTGTTCGTGATCGCGCCGGTCGTGAAGCCAGTGACGGCCCGAATGCCGAAGATGACACCGAAGAAGTCACAGAAGAGGCGGAGGGGGAGGAAGAAGAAGAAGAAGCAGATGAAAACGCCTATATCCAATCAAACGAAGAAATCCCATCTTCATCGCCTCTACATTCACGTCATCCCTCACCCGAGCCCACAATCACGCTTGCCACACAACCAGCGCTGGACCCAGAAACGTCCGATATCGAGTTGGAGGACTCGATGTACATCCAGCCGAACGAAGAGATCGACGCCTCCTCTCCTCCTCCATCTCCTCCATCTACGTCTCGTCGATCTCCATTCGGAGTGCCAGCGGAGTCGTTGCGTACGCTTCATCCTTCTGAGCGGAGAGGATACGAAGTCGTGTATCCTAGTGATGACGCAGAGCTGGCGGAGAGCCTTCCGGTTGTCATCCAAGATCTTCCTGTGCCTTCGCGTTCTTCATTACCTCCTGCAGCCTTACGTTCATCGCCTTCTGTCGGGCGTCCTGCTTTATCCCAAGCATCCTCTGCTTCTGCTGCGCGGGCATCCAGTACAGCAGACGTTGATGTGAGTAGAAGTGCAAACGTGAATGTACGAGCAGGCTATGAAATGGTGGATTTGAGGGAGGAGGAGATTGTACAGAGTATACCCGTCATCATCGAAGTCTCTCGTGCCAAAGTCGATCCTTCCGTTTCTCACCCTAATTTGAAAGGCCCTGCGCTTGAGGGTCAAGAGGCTGCCGATCGTCCTTCTTCCCAAACTCGCACTTCTCGCGCAACCTCACATCCCACTTCTCCACCTCCAACTCCATCCAATATTCAAGCCGCACCTCCACCTATCCCTCCCAGTACATCGCCTGCTGTGCCTAAGCTGCTGCCACCAGCAAAGAAACGGAAAAGAAGGTACAATCAAGTATTACAGTACCAACCCCTTCATCCTCTTCCGCCTCCTCCTGCGGAACGTGTCCGACCTCGACCTCTTTTGCCTTTATTTTCGTTATCTGAACTCGACGTAGAGAGGAAAGAAAGGGGCGGGCAAGTGACTGGAGATTCGGCTGCGGATGAAGAAATTGGAGATGAGAGACGCGAGAGTGACAGGGAGGCTATCACTGGAGGAGGAGGAGTCGGTGGCGCTACAAAGGATGTTGGTGGCCTGACAAATGAAGATGGAAATATCGAACATTGGGCACAAGCTTCAGTCGTTAGGATTCCCAGCGATCTCATTCGTCAGACGTATGACTTACTTTCGCTATCTATCCCTCAACACGCTGCATCAACACCTCCACCACCTACCTTACTGCAGCGTCCAAGTCAGGATCCTTCTGCTGTCCATACGTCCACACATGAAGAGCCCGAAGATGGTGGTCAAGCCGATATACCAACGCAGGAGGACAGGACGAAGCATGATGAGGCGAACGTCAAGTCGAAATCCGGCTATTCCCAATTCCTAGCTTCAGGATTCTTTCCGACATATCCTCCAACCCTTCCACCTCCATCTCATCCCCGTTCTGAAGATGTTCAACAACGTCCCTCGTCGCGAATGCCTTCCGAACGCTCGTTTGATGACGTATCCCGTACATCTCGCACCTCTCGTACTACGCGTCATTCATATGCATCTTTCACTCAACACCAGAAGGAGGAGACTTCGCGTGATGATTGGGAGGAAGATGTTTCTATGGAGATGGGTCGAGAACCAGATGGTACCTTCGCGAGTGGGGCGAATATGACAGAAGATCCCCCCAGAGAAGAACGCAGCGACATCGTATCGAAAGATGAATCGATCAGAGGAGAGGCGGGGGGAAGTCAGAAAGAGGGTGGATATACACAATTCCTGAGCTCGGCGGGATTTCCGAGTCTGCGTCCCACACTTCGATCGCTCCATTCGACAGCCCCCGTACCCCCCTCGAGGCCACCCTCAAACGTCTCCAGATCGATAGGTCACGATGAAGAGTCAAACATGGTGGTCAGTGACAGCGAAGGCGAAGAAGGCGAAGAGGATGAGCATGAGAATAGAGAAGATTCAAGGCCGGGTGTGAATGCTGATGAATCTATACCGATATCAAATTGGTCGCCTTCTCCTCGTCTTCGACGATCTTTGATATCTCGTCAATCACTGGTGTCAACTCCATCACGAGAGGCTGAGGCTTCGCATCCGGGGCTGCTTGACGCGAAGCCCGTTGCTAATCTTCTCGACTCGCCGACTTCAGAATCAGATGTCGTTTTTCGTAAGAGGACAGAAGTTACACCACCTGATCAAGATGTCGAGATGGACTCCAATCCTGATCCTCTACGCCAGGCGCGTCCCGATGGATCCAGTGTCGTCGATCCCGCAAATCTTGCACAGCCTTCTTCACGCGGTGCCGACAACCTGTCCCGCACCTCGACTTCCACTCATGGCGGTTATACTCAATTCCTCTCTACCGACCCTCTCCTCGCCTATGCTACACCCGCTGTTCCAACTCCTCCATCTCAGAATGTGTCGAAGCCTCCGACTACGTTCATCGCTACCGGTCCATCAGGAACGAAGTCGATGTATCAGAACGCGTTGTCTATGCGGGAGGATACACAAATGGATGAAGACACGAACATGAACGAGTCCCGGAGAACCGAAGAGTCATTGCACTCTCAATCTCAATCTAATGAGATATCATGGTCATCTTCGGCACATCATCCACCTCCTTCATCGTTTCTTCCTCACGCTTCTTCGTCGAAATCAAAGGAGAATGTGCCTTCCTTCTTGATGAGCGGGTCGCAGACGCAAACTCAGCCTGAGACGCAGGAGACTGGGTATAGCAATACCTTCTCCGCCTCGTGCGAGAATTCCGCTGGAGAGAACTCTATCCATAACTTTCCCCACTTCACATTCAACCCATCGCTCATCACCCCCCTCGCATCGCTCTTCCCTCCTCCATTATCTCAACCCCAGCCTACAGTAGACGCGAATCACGCTCTTCGTCCTCGACCGGTATTAGACGAAGAGGATGTAGATTTAGGAGTCGGAGCGGGAGGCCGAGGCGGGGGAGCTAAGAAGCGGAATCTTGTGGTCGCGATATTGGATTGGATGGGTCCGGAATATATTAATATTAAGAAAGGACCGAGTGCGGGAATGACGATCGCGCGCATGACAATGACAGTTGGCGACGATAGTTATGTACCTAGCTACGGCGCAGGTCGTCGAGAAACGGGGGCGACGGGTACTGTGATGGAGATAGTTGTGTGGAGAGAGACGGCGGAACAGTGGTGCGAGATGGGGGTTAAGAAGGGTGATGTTATTTTATTGGAGAGTATGTCGCTTCATCGATTCTTCGAGATCTTCGTTCTAATTATGTCCTACAGATATATCATACACCCTCAAGCCTCCTTCAGCCGCCGATTCCTCGACCCCTTTCATTCCGAAGCTCACTGCATCGCCAAATCTCAAGCCTCTTTTAAAGGTTCTTTATCGAACGTTTCCGACAGGCAATGGATTCGAGAAAGAAGAGAGGAAATTGAGGCCCGATCTCCGGCTTGGTCAGAGCGATGCGGGTGTCAGAATGGTGGGCAAGAATGTAAGATGGGTCACGGGCGTTATTGGTACGAGTGTTGCGAAGATGAACGCGACATAGGACAAGATCCATATGACTTGCCTTCTTGACGCTTCTAATTTCTGTCAGGGATTTTTATTTTATTTCCTCCTTGCATTCCTCTCTTTAGGCATTCATTTCTGGATTCATCTCAATGTACCATCACCACAATTGTGTAGCTATTTTTATTACATTCACGCAGTCCTCTCTCGTCTGATTCAGACCGAATCGCGCCGCGAAAGAAAAATGTCGCGTTCTCTGTTTGTCTGGAACAAATAACGCGCTCCGCGACCGGTCGCCAGCTCCTGTCTCAACTAATCGTTCTCTTCAACCAACTGTGCCATGTCTTGTACGTATGTTTGGACCTCTTAGCTTTCATCCACTCACGTACATGAGAAAGACTCTCAAAATCCTTATTATGCCAATTTGTCGCAACACCCCCTTGGCGTTGGAGGTCCTGGAGGCGGCGGCGGCGTATGTCCTTGATTTCTTAGTACTCGCGACGAAGATAGACTACTAAATTCCGTCTTTGATTCAAGTTCATCGCGTCTCCCGGGTCAGCAGATTCACCAAGTAGCGGACGCGTGAGTACCCCTCATCTCCCATGAACTTTTGACAAGTCTGACGTTCATTGCTCGTTGATCTCATTTCTTCCTCGAACTACATCAGAGATCAGCTTCAGCATCCGCTCTGCGCCCTGTGACTATTAAGCAGATACTCACCTGCGAGCAACCACACGCCGATGCCGAATTCGTGCTGGATAATGCAGAGCTCACTTCCATAGCCATCGTTGCTCAGATCCGAACCATCCAACACGGCGCGACTAATATGAAGTTAACACTGAGCGATGGGACTGGAACGATCGATGCGCGGAAGTGGAATGAGAATGGGAATGCGGATGGAGAGGGACCAACGGAGGAAGATAAATTACGTGAAGCGGGCATTGTGTGAGTCTTTATATGAGGCTGAACGACGTCAAACTTCATACTTAACGTGTTGCTTCTCCGTCTTCAGTGAAGATGCTTATATCTATGCTATGGGCTCTCTTAAAACATTATCGGGAAAGCGCTCGATCAATATCAACACAGTCCGCCTCGTCGAATCACCTTACGAGGTCTTCTACCACATCCACCACGCCATGGTCGCGCGTCTCTACTATACACGCGGTCCTCCCAACGGTACCGCACCGGGCGCCAGGGGACCCGACGGAGATGTCAACATGTACAATACCGGTCCCAATGGCATCTCAGGCTACTCCAATACTGCATCTCCATACGCTCGTGCCGGATCCTCTACTACTAATGGTGCAGGGCCCATGACGCTTGATCCTCAGTATGCAACACTTTCGCCGCTGGAAAAGGGGATCGTGTCGGCAATCTTGCAGCAAAGACAAGGCGCGGACGGCGTAAACGTCAGTGCCATTGCGAGAAGCCTACAAGGGCAGGCAGATGCAAACGCAATATCGTAAGCAAAAGAATTTGTGTACGATAAAGAGTCGGCTGAAGTTGATTTCACAGAGATGCGCTGGACAAGCTCATGGACGACGGGCATTTGTTTACGACCATCGATGAGTCGCATTACGATGTGTCTACATGATCTGAACACCGTTTGTCCTTCCATAATGTCTCTCTCTTTCTTGGTACAGCTATGTATATCTTTGATCGCAAGCTCTCTAGCATTGTTACATATATTTATGAATATCGTACATGTTATGTTATGTTATGTTATGTACACCGCTAGCAGCCCTACGCGAGAGCAACGGGTCGTGCTATCTAAATACAGCACTAGCCAAATCAAGGTGACCGAGTCCAAAGGGGAGGGCCCGAATAGGTATGATTAGTACCCCAATCTCCTCAGGCACACAAGAAAAGTCTGTAGGAAAAAATGTGACGAATGATCAGTAAACACAACTCATAAATCAAAGGGGAGAATAAGATGAGGGGCGCGAAGAGAGAATGAATAGAAGGCCAAGACGAGATATCGACCAGCAGCAGGTCCGGTGTAGTGTGCGCAGAGGAAGTACACGAAAGAGGGACTGGAATGGAGAATGCATAATCAGAAGCAAAATGCAAAGTGTTTCGGATGATATGGAGCGTGCACAGGCCATGGTCATAGCGCAATCAAGCGAGACATGTTGAGCGTAGGAATGGAAAGGCAAATCATGGCTGTTCGAGTCATAATTGTGCGAGTATCGGAAAGCAATGAGGCAGCGCGAGTACGAATCGCTGAACAGCTTGAGCGAAGGAGTTAGGGGGAAAGGCCAATTTGAAGGTGCATGACGGACGTGTCGAGTGACGAGGGTACAACCGCAGAGAGCTTGGGGCTTGGAAGAAGTGCCAAGGACGTGGCATCATGCAGAAAGCAGCGTGGATGTGTGTTGAACTGTGTTCTAGTATGAAGGAGGCGAGGAGTGTAATCGCAAGCTCGGTGAACCACAAGCAGGTGAAACCGTGATAAGTTGGTGTCAAGAGTGAAAGTGCAGTCACGGTGAAACCGTGTGGATGAAAATTATCGGTGAACCCGACTGAAGCTATGGAATCGGTGAGACCGAATAGCGAATATTGTGAACTCGGTGAACCCAAGTTTCGGCCACGATGGATGGTGGTGTGTGGGTCTTGATGTAAAAGGATCGGATCATCTTCCGATCGTCCAGCATTCCATGTATGACACTGTTGCACATCAGACATATGCCGTGATATGGCAGCCCAAAGTACGACTGGTTTGACTCGGAGGTCGCCGAAGCGGCTCTGCCAGTGCTACTACATCGAGCATCCTGGCCACTATACGCAAGACGTCTGCGCGGTCATGGATGATTGGACAGAGAGAGAACTTCGTGCAAACATACCACCGTCGGACAGCGATACCAGGTACCAGATTTTGATCTAATATCAGTTCTCTTCCACTTACGACTGCTCAACGTGGCAGATCGACCATTCGCAGCGTTTCGTCCTTGTCTTTCTCAGACAGACAACGATGGCACAATTTTGATAATGCTCTGATCAACCCTACGGTGCCCAATCAAATGCCAAAACTGAAAACTGAAAGCGACATTCCTATGGTAGCAAAGGGTGCCAACTCGCAATTGAGCATCAGTCAGCTACCCGACGAAATTTTATCAACTGTTTTTGAGTACTATGTTGGCTCGGATGGAGATGATTTTGATTGGCTTAATATCATGCTCGTGTGCGTGATGCAACCCTCCTTTTTGCGTCTCGCAATCCATTGATTGATAACCAACAGGTGTCTACGCTGGCGGCAGATTGCAATCTCGACACCTACATTATGGACTCACGTGGATTTCACCTGGAAATCCTCATTCATCGATATCTTCATGCAGAGGAATGGAACTCTTCCCTTGGATGTTTTCGTCATAGGTCCCGGATCGTCCCGTGAATGGCCCTTGTCAAACGAGAGGCATCCATCTTTAAGGGCCTCTGTCGGGAGGGCACGAAATCTCCAACTCTATCTGAATAACGGTCGCATTACTGGTTTAGAAGGTTCCTTGCAGACTCCTACCCCCCTCCTTCGTGATCTGGTTCTTCACGACGTCGGAGGTCGCTCGGATACAGAGCTCGTCGGTGGCTCGGAGTCAGATTCAACCCTGTTGGATCGTCTCTTCTGCGGACCCCCCAAAAACATAGAAATTTTGGATATCTCTTGCATCTATCTGAGCCGTGAATGGACGTCGTGCGAAAGACTCCGTGACCTGTCACTGGAACCGTATCCTGATTATATGGAACGAGGTTGTTCGCATGAAGTATTCTCCATTCTTCCAGAACTTCCAGCTCTTGAAACACTGCGGTTCCGCATGAACCACGAATGGGTTAACCTGGAAATGTCCACTCCAGCTCGGTTATTGAAACTTCGCTGTCTTATATTCCAGGATATGTCGCCGCGGAGAGTTGGCCTCTGTTTATCCCGGCTCAATATGCCTGCTTTGACAAGGCTGTATGTCTTCCACAATAATTCAAACGCAGTATCATCGCCTCAGGACTTCTCAAGTTGTGGATGGGCGCAGAATTCATCTGTCCGTGCTCTGATGGACCAAGGACGCCATTTGGCTATCAGCTTCCAAAGCGATTCCGGGACTAATTACATGGACCTAGATCTCTATTCTCATGCATCTGCTTTGGAGCCGTCCATCTCCATCTCATGTTCTACGCTTTGGGCGTATGACAGCGACTCCTTCAGATATATAAGCGTCGTTCCGGTCATACCCTTCTCGACGCTTACTTCACTCCTGATATCGACCGCCCCTCTGCCTCCTTCGTCCTCCCTCGGGAAATTCCTCCAGGAGATGCCCATTTTAACCGCCTTGCTCCTTCGAGATTGCGACATCGTATCAATGCTATCTTGCATTGCGGACCCAACTATTTGTCCTCAATTGCGTCACGTGGAAATTGCCCACTGTACTGCAGAGTTTCGACTGCTCCATCAATTCCTGTCTCGCCGTAGTGCCGCAGAGATAGGCCTTCACACCCTCACACTCCATAGTGTGATGATTTTTCCGTTTGGGTTTGACCAGGAACTGCTTCGAAAGGAGGTCCTGGAGCTGCGTATGTGCACATCAAGCAATACGACACCCAACTGAAGCCTCTGGGTGTACTCTGGATAGATAACCAACAGCTCAATAAAATGAATGTCTTCTGACTCATGTTCTATAGCTTTATCGGTAAATACATACTATCGAGAATAATGGAAATGAACAAGGAATGTGTAAATTGCTCTGTGAGCTGGTCACAGTGAAGAGAAGGAGGCCTGAGTCAAGGAGCGTGTGGAATAGCGGGATACAGTACGCGCGCTACAATAATCAAAGGAATGAGCTGGCTGATTAAAAGGCCCTTCTGAGGCGGAAGAGAAAATTCATTCGGAAGATCCTTGGGTTTTGAACGATTTCTGTCGAAGGTGGCGGTGGCACAAGACAGGTTTCAGATCGTGAGTGTGGAAGCGATTTGACCGAGGTCTGAAATACGCTATCAATGTTTAGGTCGCTGGTTTCGGGACGATCTTACCTTTTGGGGTTTGTGTAACTTATTCCGTTCCTGTTTGACGGCAGACTTTCGTAGCGCAAGTGAATTTTCTGTGTCCGTCGCATATCCTGCTCGTTCAATTTTTCATTTAGGACAGCGCTCTAATGCAAGGCGAGAACGTACCTTTCAAGGGAACCCGGGATTCGTGAGAATCACTAACTATGATAGGAGGTAAAAAAGGCGGTCCAGGTATATCGGTCCACGTTCTCGGAGGTGGAGGAGAGGGAGGAAGGTATAGGTCTGGTCGAAATTCGACTTCCGTGACACCTCCAATCAGATTCAACGTACTTCTAGGCGGCGGGCCAACAATAGTCTGGCGCCTGAACGGGTCATCCGCAATGAGGTCAGGCACTTCACTCCGCTTCTTCGCATATTCCACCCCAGAAATTTTGATTGCCGAATTAGCAAGGTGAGGACTGGACTTTTTCTTAAGCTTTCGTTCTGGAGAAGATCGCGACGAGGAAGCTATAGAAGAGGTCGTTGACATGGTCATGGCTCGAGGACGGTCCATCGCTGGGACAGGTGTTGGCGTCAGCTCCTTAGAGGAGACAGTACGTTTAATTCGTTGGGTGGCGTTGCCGCCATGAGGAAGTGAAGCATTGGAGGCACGTGGCATAAGCTTCATGGGTCTGGTGATCGAGGCTAATCCGCTGTCTACCCTGGTGATAACTTTGATCAGTTGAAGGCTAAGATTGATGCTATACAGAAGACACGTACTGTGACAATCTCGACCGGGACTCGGAAATGGCACGGTTTGCTCCCGTCTGTGCAGCTTCTCTCCGAATTCGATAAGACGATGAAGTGGCAGGGCTGATGACACGCGATAGGTTGTCTGGAGAATGATGATTTTCTGAACCGAAGCTTGGTGAATAGTCATTTGTAGAGCCTGGGGAGATGACGCCAAACATCCTTTCGGGAGCAAGGACGGGAGGGTGCAAAAAAACCTTGCGCGATTTGCCAAGGCTTTGATACCCTGATGCTCGAACGGGCAAACGTGAAGGTGGCAGAGGGAACTTTTCCATCGTCTCTTGACGAATCTCGAAGCTTGTGGTAGTGGATACCGAACGACTTGAGATGGCCGAAATTCGGTTTGAGCGGTAGGTTGGGAGGGGAGACAGGTATTTCGGTATCTGCGAGGACGACGTAGAACGATAGATCCGGGGCTTGTACTGGATAGAAAGACTTTGAGACAGGCTGGGTGCCGGTGAAGGAGATCGCATTTGCGTACTGCGACGCGTCATTGGTGAGGACGGGAAGGCCTGTTGACGAGGTGGATATGGTTGTTGGTGATTTTGTAAGGGTCGATGCTGAGGGACTCTGCAGGGGCCCTGTTCAGAAAATTGTGTTTATAAGAAACCATGCCACAATTCGTTATTTCAAGTGAACCGTGAGAAACTGGAAAGCAATGCCACTCGAGATGTCATCACATATCAACACCCAGTGCTATTGTTGTGCCGATTTAGTCATCCCCGAATCTTATCGATACAGTACATCCAGAGCGTCAGGACTCAAGAGTCAAGATTGAGTCCAGGCTCGCGCTGCATAGATCCACATTCGCCCAGGAGCGTTATGAGCACCATGACTACATCTTGCTAACCCCCGTTTACGAGTGTTGAGGTATCTAGATTGCGCTCTTCAAGCTTGCAAGTTTCGCGATGTTGCTGGCTATAATGGAATCAACGGAGATATCGGTCGGGAGTCGGTGGACAGTACATTCAGGCTTGTTCCAGATCTCTTGTGATAATATAATTCAGACTCAGGCTACATTGTTTGGTTCATCTGGAAGCTACTTCATACACTCGTCGAGTCCGTCAGTCCGCCAATAAATGTAGACTTGGACCCTATCCAAATCCCGACTCTCCGCCCCGGCTTTCGAAACACTACTTTAGTTGAGAAGAGGATACGTCTTCTCTTCCGCGTCATGACCATCCTCCACGGCAACAATGTAGGTCAATATTGGATAATCTCGAAGCCTTGGGGATGTCCAATGTATAGCTGACCCGTCAATTCGTAAAAGATGGCTGGAGTTGATCGTAAACGTTCAGTATCTTCCGCCGGGCCCGGGATTCCATCGGCTGACTCGGTAGTCCACAACTCCTCAGGAAGAGATAATCGGGTCCATCCAGTCCCATTCCCGTTGCCATCGTCGAACTTTCCCACAACAAGAGGGAAATCACTCTTGTCCGTTGAGAAAAAGAAGACTGATCCGGCGAGTCTATGACTCCCCTGAGGGATCAAGTTGGTATCGTCTGGAGATATAGATGTTGCATCTATCATCTCTATCTGTGCTGTCCAATTCTCCGATAAATCATACGACACCCGGGCCAAAGCTGAACGATCCGGAGGGGCATCCGGGTCACTTGTTTCCGCAATGTCTCCTGATATGAGTACATCGAGGATCCAGAAAGAGTCTGAGAGGCGGCGGAATCCCATGGAAAACATTTTTCCTTCGTACGACTCGGGATCGCTACCGGTCTCCGGCGTGAATGGAGAGGTCCATACGGGAGCGCTTCGGGTCTTGAGAGAATGAATGTGCCGAACCGTCTCCTCTATGCTCTGCATGGCCTTTGGAATGTCAGCAAGATACATCCCGGAAGTGGGATGGTCGTCGCTACAGTCAAATATGACAAGGACAGGTTCTTTAGGGTGAATAATGATCGTTAGGATATCCTGGAAGGGCGACTGAGAACTTTCGCGGAATGTTTCCCGGTTAAACTCACAAAGAGAGTCCAATCACGTCCAGGCTTATCGCCAGCCATGTTATGAGGATGAAACTTGAGCCATTGGCCGGTCTTTTCGCGCCAATTCACCAAATAAGCCTCTTCAGTGTTTACTGCAACACAATAGGGGTCTCGTATCGCAACACAACTAGTCGTGTCCAGGGGAAGACCGATTTCAAGATGGTTGCTGATTGATCCAAATCCGTCTTTCGCAATACAGACTTCTCGCACATGCATCAAATCACCATTGTCTCGGAGAGACACAGTCGCGACAAGAAGGGAATTTTCATCCTGCGACATCTGATAAGCGATCTCGGTTTCGAATTCGGCCTGCAGTTCCAATCGAGCATGTTTCTCTATGTCTCCCGCCTCGCCCAGTAGGAGAACAAATATGCCTTGTTGGTTGAGGAAAGCCAAGATTCTATCTCGCACAAAGTAGCCGACAGGCGGCTTGGTTGGGTCCCATTTAGTCTCTAGTGCTTCAAGAGAGTATACAACGCTCTGACGAGGCTGTATGGGACTGCCGTTGAGAGATTGCGCTAGTCGCGCCGAAATTGCCATCGATTTGACGGCGTGTGTATATAGGAGTTGGGGTGAGAGATTTTTGGTAGTACATGTCAAGGGTAGATGGAGAGTATACGAGTGATTGAAAGATTTGGAAAGAGGAATTCTGTTCGACAAGACGAATCTTCGAAGCGCGGAAGAGGTCTGAAAGTCAGGAGATAGGCAAGTTGGTTTAGCCTGCCCCAAGTTCGAGTTGGACGGACGGACGCGCACCTGAGCTACCCTCACAATATCTCCAACGCTTAGTGAATCCAATATGATGAGCAAGATTTCGGGGGGCAAAGATACTAGAGACGTCACCATCGCTATCCAACGCTCCTAGTGTGCCGTTGTGCTTGCATTGGCAGGGGAAGATAACCCTCTGTTCGAACCAGTGATGGCCGGTGTGGCAAGCCCGAAGCCGGGGTGCGTCGGACTTTCAATGACTCATCCGGTCGTCGGCTCAAGCAAACCTCTCGAGAAATTCACCGAGAACCCCTTGAGATTATGATTTGTTCACTCGTAACCACAACGGTAGCATGTACTATCTACGCCCAAAGTTTGACTTTTTAAATTCAGTCAATATCGAATGATCTGGAATCCTCGAGGGTGGGTAAGGTACAGCTGCCCCGTCAACTCGTCGAATATGGTTGGAAGTGATCGCAAACGACGGGAATCCTCCCGTGCAACTTCATCGACAGGATCGGTAGTCCACAGGTCTGCAGGAAGAGATAATTGAATCCAACCAGTTCCATGACTGTTACCATCCTCAAATTTTGCCACAACGATGGGGCAATCACTCTTGTCCGTCGAAAAAAGAAGACGGAGCCTGCTAGTCTATGACTTCCCAGAGGAAATAGGTTGGTGTCGTCGGGAGATGCCGAAGTCGTATCTATCATCTCCACCTGTGCGGTCCAATTATCCGATAGGTCAAATGATAGTCGGATCAAGGTCGAAGGATCCTCATCAGCATTTAAGTCAGGTCCTTCCGCGATGTCTCCTGATACGAGCACATCGAGGATCCAAGAAGAATCTGAGAGGCCACGGAAGCCCATTGGAAACATTTTTCCTTCGTAAGATTCTGGATCACTACCCGTTTGCGGAGTGAATGGAGAGATCCACTCTGGAGGTTTTCGTGTCCTGAGAAGACTGGCCCCGCTTCGGGGTGTCTCTGTTAAGCTGTCCATTGTCAAGGGGATATCAGCCAAATACATCCCAGAAGCGGGATTGTCTTCGCTGCAGTCAAATATGACTAGCACAGAATCTTTGGGGTGGAAAAGAATGGTTGAGATATCCTGAAAAAAATTATTAACGTAATGACGAAGAAATGTTTCATAGGTACACTCACATAAAGAGTCGACTTAGATTGGGTCCCTTTGTCGTCTGCCCTTCGAGCATAGAATTCAAGCAATTGGCCGGTTCGTTCTCTCCATTCCACGAGAAAGGCGCCGTGAGGGTTTATCGCCACGCAGTAAGGGTCTCGTATCACGACGCAACTAGTCATGGTCAAAGGAAGAGGGATGTCGAGATGGGTGGTCAACACTCCGAATTTTTCTTTCGCGATACATATTTCTCGCACTTGCATGACGTCACCAGCGGTCTGCAAGGAGACTATCACGACAAGTAGGGACTCTTCATCCGACGACAACTGATAAGCGACCTCGTATCCAGATTCGGGCCCTAAATCCAGCCGAGCATGCTTCTCTATCTCTCCAGAAGCTCCTCGTAGGAGAACGAATAGGCCTTGATCGTTGAGAAAAGCCAAAATCTTGTCTCGTACGAAGAAGGCTGATGGCTGCTCTTGTTCATCCCACCTCGTCCCTAAAGCCTCAAGAGAATATACGACGTTCTGATACGCTTGTAGAGGAGCACTGTTGATAGATCGACCTAGTCGCGCTGAAGTCGCCATCGATTTGACGGCATGCGCGTATAAGAGTTGTGACGAGATATTTCTGGCAGTACATCCCAGGGGTAAATGAAGAGTATATGGCCGAGTATAAGTTTTAGACAGAGGAGTCCTGTTCGACAGAATAAACGTTCGAAGTGTAGAACAGGTCTGAAAGGTGAGAAAGATCGGATGAGCCTGAAGCAAAGTCATATGCAATGACGAGTACCTGAGCTAGCGTCACAATCTCTCCAGCGCTGAGTGTGTCCAATATGTTGAGCACGATTTCTGGGGGTAGCGATAGCAGAGCTGTCACTGCCGCCATCCACAGCTACTGTGAGGCCGCGTTTTGGCAGTTTTCCTGATGTGCCTAGCGAGGAGTACACAAGCGTCGGAGGACTCGGTTGACAGCTCGGTTGACCTGTGCTTTCGGACCTTGAACCTCAGGCTTTTACCCGGTCGCCGGCACCAGCCATCCAGCATCTGGGCAACTTGCCCAAACTCATTCAAGGCGTCTTCAGCCATCCAAACATGCCCTACCTGCTTTCTAGGTACTGTTTTGCAACCTCTCTCACCGATCTCTGATGAGATGAGACTTTGAACATAGATGGCTGGATCCAGCACTGGCAATATTCACGGGCTCTTTGGCATTTTACCTCTCTGAGACGAATCCTCGTACGATGCCAGAGAAAGGAGAGACTCTGAGAGAACTGATGCAGTGGAAGAGGGAGATGCGCAAGAAGGCTGAACAGGAACGTGAAGCCGCTGAGGCGCAAGAATTTTTAACGAGTGCATCCGGCGCGGCCAAGAGCCAGTAACGAAGGCATGAGTAAGTAGATGCCTAAATATATCTTGGAAATACTGAATCAAGTTGGATTAGCAACCCGCGAAACACTGTCGACCTCCCCTGGTGCTGGAAGCTGTATTAGTCAGGATGTCTGGGCTGATATCAGTCGCATCAATTCTGACATTCTCGTCAATCTCATATCCGAACCATCTACCTCGAACGTCCAACGTTCATCATCTCAAATCAGTACTCACATCGCATTCGTTCGTGCCCACCGACGAATCGTACGAGTCCCGACTGTATCCATCAATGGGTCATTCGTACTGAGCATCGGTGAACACAACAAATCCACGGCTCATCAGAGTCAATTCTCAAGCCATCACTACGGCATGTACACTGCACAGGACGGTCGATAGACTCTGAGTCACTCGAGTCTGGTTACCCGTGCCATCAATCCGTAATCCGGGCACTGCTCCTATAAGCCTACCAGCCATCCCAGTGAAGCACAACGCGCGTGCTCCGCCATTTTCGTGGGAGTCCTCAGGTTTCTCGATCCCGGCTCACAAGTTACCTCCCGGCCGTTCGAATTTCGAAGCCACCGTGTGCCTTATATCACGCCGGCGGCTTCAAAATTCGAATACTCGCAAATGCCTACCTAAAAAAGAACACACTCACAGTGTTCTCTTGGCATCAATCAACCCTTCGCGCTCGTTGCTCCTCGACAACTGGAGTCCGTCCAATTTCTTCGCCCCCTTACAATCCATCTCCATCCCTCCGAATTTCGATCGGAAATCATCTTCAATTCATAAGCCACTTTGCCCGGCGCTCTTCGCATCTCACCCACCCGACGTTGATCAACCAGAGCTTCTCCTTCATCCACAACCCTTAACGACTCAGATCAGCCGTTCAGATCTAAAGCATCCGACTCACCCATACTGTCCGCATCCTATTCCCACACCGGCGGCGAGGGGTCAGCGCTCACCACCTCCCAACGAACGTTCTCCTTAGACTTAGTCGACGATGAGATCTCTTCCATACGATAGCAACATATGAACGAGCGATCTAAGGATCGTCACCGAGACCGTCGATCATTCCTGATCACTCGGAGCGCTGACCTGCGTATGGTCTTAGGGACCGCGATGGCGGACTTCGGCGTACTTAAATTGGTCCGCGAGGACGGTCTATTTCCTAGCTTCAGAATCGGAGCTATACCTCTACGGCGAGATCGGCGCTGCTCGGCTTGCTCGGATATGCTCGGGATCCCGAATGCTGTCTAGCTACCGCTCCTCTTTCACGATGCAATCAGCATATTTCAAAATGGCGTTCTTGTGCTCTCTTGTGCATAACAAGGTACATACCTTGTTCCGCAACTCAGCCAGTGCCAACTCGGATTGCTGAGAACCAGAACATCCGACCTATTCAGATTGTGGACAGTCTCGGTCGACATTGACGACCTTGTTGTTAGATTTCTTATCAGAAAGAATAAACTGCTGTCACTGCGTCTATCGTGGACTTGATAACAGCTTTTCATACGGACGCGAGACATGATGTTGCTTAAGTGAACATAATTACAGTACTATAATTGGTATTGAGACCAGACCCGTGCTGTATGAGAATGATTGCGATTTATCAATACTCAATACTGAATGATCTGGAATCCTCGCGGATGACGAACATAGAGGCGTCCCGTCAACTCGTCGAATATAGCTGGACCCTGAATTAATCGGAAACGCCAAGCATCCTCCAGGACATCTTCATCAATACTCGCAGAATCCGTAGTCCACAATTCCGCAGGAACACCCAATTGAATCAGGCCAGTTCCATTTCCATTCCCGTCTTCAAACTTGGGAAAAACGATTCGCAAGGCATTCTGAGCCGCCAACTTGGAGAACGTATAAGAACAGACAGATCCTGCCAATCGATGATTTCCATGCGAAGTTAAGTTGTCAAGAGACGAAGTCACGGTTGAGGCATCTATCGTCTCGACATGTGCCGTCCAATTGTCTGATGAGTCGAACGATACGCGAACTAGAGCTCGATTATCGGTTGGAATGCTCGCAGCCGAGTCAAGTCCTTGAGAGATGCTGGTGCGTCCTATGATCATTACGTCGAGGATCCAGGACGAATTGCAGAGACACCGGAAGCCTATTGGGCACATTTTTCCTTGACTACATCTTTGCAAAGAGAACGGAGACTTCCATGCCAGAGATTGTCGCGTTTTGGAATAGTGGCAATTCGAGCTAGTCATCGCCTGAGGGTCCTCCAAGGGGCGCCCTAAAGATTCAGGAACATCAAATACGTATATGCCTGAATTGAGATCGTGATCTGAGTCGCCGCCGTCGAAAATGACCAGTGTAGGTTCTTTGGGGTGGATAAGAATGGTTTTAATGTCCTAGAATGATTTTAAGTAAATGGAGAGAGAACAGGTTTGATTGAGACTTACATAAAGAATCCAGTCCATCTTCCAAGAAGAAAGGTTGTACAACCCACCAGTGTGCGCTCTCCAGTCCACAAGAAAAAAAGAATAAGAGTTCGCCACAAGGCAGTACGGGTCTCGTATCGCCACACATTGACAGGCATACATCGATTTCGGAAGACGAATATCAAGATACGTCGTCACCGCTCCAAATCCCTCCTTCGCAACACACATCTCATACACTTCCATCACATTTTCTTCAGCTCTTACTGAGACCAACACCACAAAGAGAGATTTCTCATCCGCCGATAGGTGATAAGCGACTTCGTATTTTGATCCCGGCAAGTCCAATTGAGTGCGCGTATGTTCCTCTATTTCTCCAGACGGTCCAAGGAGAAGGACGAATAGACCGTCTAGATTGTGGAATGCTAGGATCTTGTCGCGTACAAAGAAAACTGTTCGATACGTTTCATCCCATGTAGTGTGGAGAGGTTCGAGGGAGTATGTGATACTGCGACGAGGTTCGAGAGGGGAGCAGTTGATAGATTTGCCAAGTCGAATGGATATCGCCATGGATTTGGCAGCGTTCTCGTAGAGAAGTTCAGAAGACATATTTTCGGTATTGGAGCCTAAGGGCAGATAAAGCGTATAGGCTGAATTATAAGCATTGGCAAGAGGAAGCTTGTTTGAGCGAACGAATGCTCGAAGGTAAGAACAGCTCTGACAGTGGGAGACATCAGCCATAAGGTCAAGTGGAACGGTAGTATTGTCGCGTACCTGAGCCGCTCTTACGATATCTCCAACGCTCAACGACTCCATGATATTGTGCAGAATTTCTGGAGGCATTGATGAGAGGGTCATCGCTGTCATCTTTGTACACCCTTGCTGTCGACGCGCCGAGTTGTGCTATGAGGGTATCTAGATAGCCGGCTATCAGGTCGAGCAAGACACTGAGCGCTGAGCAGCTGGCAGAGCCAACCAATTGCAAGCAGCTCAGGCTCGCAAGGAGCCAACTTCCAAGCAGCGTCGGACTTTGAATTTAGCTTTCAGGTCGGGCAAATGCAACCTCGCAAGTGTTATGTGAAGGACGTTCGGTCGAATACTAGGTACCGGAATATTACAATATGATAATTGGTATTGAGAACAGGCCGGCAATCCTGTAAGAGAAAAATTGGAACCATCAACACTCAATATTGTAAGATCTGGAATCCTCGAGGATGCCTGACGTATAATCGTCCCGTCAACTCGTCGAATACAGCTGGACCCGGAGTCGATCGTAAAGGCTGCTTATCATCCCGGACATCTTCATCAATACTCGTAGAATCCACAGCCCACAATCCCGCAGAAAGAGTCAGTCGAATGAGACCAGATCCATTTCCGTTCCCATCTTCAAAATTGGGCACAGCGACAACCAAACCACTCTGATCCGCCGCATCAGAGAACGTGTAAGAAGACACAGATCCCGCCATTCGATAATTTCCATGCGAAGATATGTTGTCAGGAGACGTCGTAACGGATGAGGTATCTGTCGTCTCGACGTGTGCCGCCCAGTCATCTGATGAGTCGAACGATACGCGGACTAGAGGTCGATTATCCGATAGAGCACCATGGGCTGAGTCAAGTTCTTCAGGAGGGGTAGTGCGTCCTATGATCATTACGTCGAGGATCCAGGATGAATTTGAGAGACATCGGAAGCCTATTGGGCACATTTTGCTTTGACCACGTCTTTGCGTAGGGAACGGAGACTTCCAGGTCAGAGATCGTCGCGTTTCGGACCAGTAGTAATTCCAGCTAGTCATCGCCCGAGGGTGGTTCAAGGGGATCCCTGGGGATTTAGGAGTTTTCCATATGTATATGCCTGAATTGGGTCTCTTTTCCCGCTCGTCATCATCGTTGAATATGACTAGTAGAGGGTCTTGGGGGTGGATAAGAACGGCTTGAATATTCTGTAATGACTTTGAGTGATTGGAGAGAAAACATTCGAATGAGACTTACAGTGAGAAGCGAGTTCCGTTGGACGCCTTGGTCGTTCGTCTCGCAAAAATCAACGGTGTATAAACCACCAATTTGAGCTCTCCAGTCCACAAGAAAGACATTCATAGAATTGGCCACAACGCAGTACGGGTCTCGTATCGCCACACAACGACCGTTATGCATCATGTTGGGAGGTTGAATATCAAGATACGTGGTCACTGCTCCGAATCCCTCGTTTGCGACGCACATCTCAAACACCTGCATCCTATTTCCGCCAGGGCTCACTGTGACTAACACCACAAGAAGTGATTTCTCATCCGCCGACATTTGATAAGCGACTTGGTATCTTGCTCCAACCAAAGGCAATCGAGTGCGCGTCTGTTTCTCTATCTTTCCCGACGGTCCGAGAAGAAGGACGAATAGACCGTCTGGGTTGAGAAATGCCAGGATCTTATCTCGGACGAAGAATGATGTTCGATCTGCTTCGTCCCATACAGTTCCTAGAGCTTCGAGAGAGTATATGGTGCTTTGACGAGGTTCGAGAGGGACACTGTTGATAGATTTGCAAAGTCGTGTGGATATTGCCACGGATCTGGCGGCGTGCTCGTAGAGAATTTCCGAGGACATTTCTTCAAGGGTGGAGCCTAAGGGAACATGAATCGTGTAGTCTCGATCATAAGCTTTGGCAAGGAGAGGCTTGTTTGAGCGAACGAATGCTCGAAGGTAAGAACAGCTCTGAAGGGGGAGACATCAGCTATGTGGTCAAGTAGAACGGTGTTATTGCCGCGTATTGTCGCGTACCTGAGCTGCTCTTACGATATCGCCAACGCTCAGTGATTCCATGATGTTGAGAAGAATTTCGGGAGGTGTCGTTGAGAGAGACATGGCTACCGTCGTGCTCAGCGGCTGTGAACGCGTCATGGCGTCCGGCTAGAGAGCACTTTCAGTGGTTCTTTATGCTTAACTGACGTCGATGTTATTCACCAATAGCAGCTCACCAGACAGAGCAGCTGGCAGAGCAGAGCCAACTTCGCCGAGATCGAGTCTGATCGGAGTTCGAATCTCCCTCTTGGATGCAGCATCGATATCTTTCAAAGCTTCATGAGGTCAATCATATATCGACTTGCTTTGGGCTCGTGATCAAGTACTCATATTCACCATTTCACTCTCGTCGACATATTTTCTTTTGCTTTCTTCTGTCAGAGAAGGCTCGATTTAGCACTGGCAAAACGCCGGGTCATTACTATTCGGCCTCTCGGAGACGGACTAATATTAAGTATGGGATCCGTGAATTGACAAAGTGTACCAGACCTTCGTGACGCTTTGAAAGCTGCTGGTACATGGACTGATATTCGATGCGTCAATTTTGACAGCCTAATCAATCTCATATCCGAGCCATCGATCCGAACGTCCAACGATCATCACTTCACATCAGTACTCATTTCTCGCACTCATACACACCTGCACGAGCGAGTCGTACCAATCCCAACTGTATCCATCAAGCAATCTATCAATCGATCATTCCTGATGAGCCTCACTGACTCTCATAAGCCCATGGCTTACGCTCATCAATCTAAGTGATGGAGCCATCGATACGAGATTCGCACTGCGCGAGACGATCGATTGACTCTGAGTCTCTCGAGTCTTATTGTTCATCGATTCGCGTCGTGATCCGAGCATTACCAATGGTCGTCCTGATGGTCGATGAATGAAACGCGCATGCTTCGCGATGGTTATAGGACCTATGGAGTATCTCGTAAGTAGCAGCCCACAAACTCCTTCCGGGCCATTTGAACTTCCAATTTATGATGCGTCTTATAGCGTTTCGACGGACCACGATTGGACTCGTCGACGTCCTACACTTGATATTCACTTCCTCTCCGACCTTTTCAGGACTTGGAATAGTGAGGAAAGACACCTCTGCTCCCAGGAAGGATCCCTGACAACTCAAGTCCTGCAACTTTGTCCTCTCACAATGAATTCAGCTCCCGCCGAATTTATTTATCTGCGGAATCATCTGCCAATCATCTACCACGTCACTTTGAGCGCTTCGATTGGACGTTGAACAACTACACCTGCATCCACAACCCTTCACGACTCGAATCAGACTCCCCAATTCAAGAGCGCCCAACTGACCCACACGGTAACACGGGCCATCGACGTACCCTGTTCCCACACCGCCCGCGACGAGGGTCCACCGTTCCGTGTTCAGCGCTCAACGACTCGAAACCTACCAACGAGCGTTCTCCGTCGGGGAAATTCACTATGAGATCTCTCCCGTCCAGCAATGATATACCAACGATCTAGGGATCTATGAGTCGTCACCGAGGCCGTTCATCCTTCTTGATCCTTCGGAGCGCGGCTTCTTTTAGCTTCAGTGACGGCGACGGCGATGGTGGACTTCGGTGTACTAGTCGAATATATGGATTGGCAGATGGCGAGGGTCTGTTTAATTACCGGCTACTTTGATGGCGAGATCGACAGGACGGATATCAAGCTCTGCTTTGGCAGGTTCTGCGAACGGAGATGGGCGAGTCACTCGGCTTGCTCGGATATGCTCGGTATCGTTAATATTTTCTATTCAGCTGTTATTTCCCTTCCAAGATGTTTTTAGGGCGTATGAATAGTAACCAATTTCGATGATCCATAGATCACCTCTATATCTACTTGCGGATATGTCACCTCTTCGGTCTTGGCCTCCTGAACTGTGTTAATGACAATGTCCCTATCCTTCCGTGGACAGTGTACATTTCCATGCTACGACTATCACGATTGACACCCCGCCATTCGTCCTGTCTCTGCCAGATCGTACACCCAATGACAAGCACTAAGAATCACCCACATCGTTTCATCCATCCATTCAACAATCCTCAAAGTTCCTCCTACTCGTACACTCAGTTCCACCCCCCTCAAGCCAAGCTGATCGAGTGACCTGTCAAGCTCTCACTCTCATACGCAAAGACGCGAAAACTATTCACGAGTGACTCCTAAATTCCCCCCCTTTGACAGCCAAGCCTTGTCTCAGTCCCAGACTGCTACTACCCGTCAAATGCACGGATGAAACGATCCCTCAAACCAGAAACCTGGGGTCGACGATCGAGCTTGTCAACGGATCGACGTGACGGACTCTTTCCGGCCAGGCTAGCGGGAAGTAGCAGATGACGGATTCTTTGAGGCACCGGAACAGGCACACGTACCTCACGCGCCTCACGTACCGGTGTATCGCTCATACCGCTCTGGCGAAATATAGCAGATGCAGATGGCTAGGCACCGGTCTAGACTCGGATGGGCACGATCAGGAACCGGATGTAGATGAATGCCAGGGAAATGTCCCGCGTTTCAAGCTTCAAGCTTCGAGTCGGGGGCTGTGGGTTTGTAGACTAGGCTAAGTAAGCTTTGGCGGTAAGGTCGATGTGGAAGACGATGATGATGTCGGTGGATGTATGATAAGCTCTGAATCGTCAGATTTTAATCAGACTATCGTGTGACAGGCCTTTTGAGTACTTGATGAAGATTAAGTGCACTTCCGTGTCCTTCTCCAAGTGACACGGTGAAACCGAGATGGAAATGCAAGTTAAACTAAAAATGCACTTGTCAATTCGCTCGCTCACCCGGATTCGGACATGGGCTGATCAAGAACGTTCCTGATACCGAGAAACTGGTATACCCATTACCCAAGCAAAAGCAAGGCACGAACCCAGATCATGATATCAATTCCAGAGCGATATTCAGGCACATCATCCTCAGCTCATTCCGGAATCACCCTAGACTCATTGACATCCCGTGAAGTGATATCCGGATATCCATCCGCATTTGACATTAACATCCGACGTCGACATCAAGTTTCATTCTTGACTCTTCAAGATTGAATTTCCCAAGCGAGTTTTGACTTTCGAGCGATTTCAAAGATTAGAGATTCGAGATGGAAAACTTCGCTAAATTCGCTAAATTCGCTACACAAAGGCTTTTCAAAGATGCAGATGCAAAAAATCCGAGGCCGGAACCATGACCGGAACCGGGAACGTGGCGTTCGGTTCTAGTAGCGTCGATTTTACTCTTTCCACCCTCGTGTGACCGCTCTCTCGGCTACGATTTTCGGCTCACTGTCAAAATGGCACATTGCTAAATCGTGGCGTGGTTAGTCAAATTCACCCTGCGTCATTTTAAAGCATTTTTTTCGTCACAGACTCGGTTATATATTTGGGATAGCTTTTAGCACCCCGGGTGGAGCTTTGTCATGTCATGTGTCCGGTAGCATGACCTCTACGCGTCGGCTAATCCGGCTGTACGGCATCGGTTTGGTCGGTTTTCAGCGGCTTGGAACGGCGATCTGGCTTGATCTCGATCTGTATCGAGATCTTCTTCTATGTATGGCAAGATCTTGGCGGGATTATTCATGTATTCATATCCTGTCAAGCATGACACATTCTTTCACGCTCGCACTCGCACTCTCACCAGAGTCGGCGCTGTGTGAGAGCAGTGTAATATACCTGCTTCGAGTTTCATTCTTTCTCTCGTGCGTGACAATGGCCCAGTATATTTCCCGTTATATTCGGTACGGTCTTCAAGTCTCCGTCTTCGACGTTCCACACAGAACCTCTAGAATCAGAGAAGAAAAAGCGCAGGGTCCGGACAACGACCAGATCCGCCTCCCTCTGTCGTTTTCTTCGGGTCGGCTCTTCCAAAGCTTGCAAAGTATCCGACATCTTGGATCAACGCGATAAATCCCGGTTCGATCGGTTTTCTGCATTTCGTCAGGTACGTACCTGAGTCCTGACAGCTCGAATGCCTCAATGCCTCAAAGCCTCAAAGTGCACGTCAACGTCGAGTACGCCAAAGTCAATGTCAATGAAAACGAGAACGTCAACGACAAAGAATGAACTGGAGCATGTGGACAGTGGACTCGTTGATCGTAATCGTGACATTGATGGATTCCTTGAGCCACCCGTCTCTATCCGTATCCGTATCCATCAAGCGGCATCAAGGCTCGCTTCGTGATAGATACGTGCACGGCACTCGGAATCAAATCTCAATTCGTCCAATCGCACTATTAGGGATCATTCGGGATCATTCGAGCAGTGCTCCAAGATCCCATCCCATCTTTATCTCACTATCCATCTTTATCTTCATCTTTGCGTGAGGCGTTCGCTTACTACTGGCGGTATCGCGCATGCCGTGAACATAAGTGCATAAGCATGTGCTCCTTTGAGCAATCGAGGGTGTTGGAAGCCGGTTGGTTGGTTGGTTGTCTTTGTGGCGCAACGCCGCAACATAAGCCATGTAATCTAATCTAATTATACTCGTTTTTGTAAGGGTAATTGCAGTCTTATCTCCCCCACACTCGGCCTCCACACACGACGGAATGAGGGTCTCACGGGGATTCAGATCAGAAATTACTTCACATTCATATCGCTCGCTCAATTGTGAATTTTCTAAGACAACAAGAACAAGGACTCGTATATTGAGACAAAAAGTATCAGGACGACAAGCCACAAAAACCACAAAAGCGACGTTACCGACAAGCCAAGCCGACAAAAGCAACGTTACCGACCCGGCACGAGAACGGTAACCCAATTGTCCCTTTCCATCCACCCAATCCTTCCATTCTCTCGACCCTGAGAACCCGTGTCGTCCGCTCGATTTAGATCTACGATGTATCTCAGATCCAATTGTCGGCCGGATCGGACTCGGATCGGAAGCGATGGGCACAGGAGATAGGGTCATCCGTGATGAGCTGATGCGGATGTTTATATAACATCAGGCATGGTGGCGGCGAATTTACCCGCCCCCTTTAGTCTTGGACTATTGTCCCTCTGTTGTCTTTTTCGTCCGTCTGTCGTCGCCGTCGCGCTCGCTGACGAGCCCTCTACTGCCCGCCCTCGTCGTCTTCGCCGGCGCCAACGTCGTACCATCTCAGTACTAGTCTTAGGCTAGTGACGGAAAGAGAAGGATGCATTCGCTCGACCTTGAAGATGGAGGAGAAGGATACTCCCGTTACCGCCCCGACCCCATCCCACATTACCCTCCCTCGACATTCCAACGTACCCACACTGGCGTCGCATTCAATGAAACAGGGAGACAAAGACCGTTAAGGTCAATAGCCTCCCTTCCCGTCCTTCGAACGACGAATTCAAATTCGAATTTATCTCTTCGTGGGCGGCCTCGTACGCCCCCATCCGCCTCTGCCCATGGGCATGGGCATAACCATAGTCGACCAAAAGCGTCGACTCTCCCTCTCGGACCGATACATACGTCCCCCCGTCGTCCTTCCGCCTCTCACCGTTCTCGCGAGCAGCCATTACACCGCCAAACATCCCACCGCTCCTTCTTCTCCCCCACCAATCCATCCACCACCTCCACCCCGTTCGACCCCTCATCATCCACAGACGATCTCTCAATAGACATCGCCCCCTTTTCAGAATTCTCCGCCGGGCCTTCAATACGCATATCGAGAGAGGAGAGGGAGAGGGATATGAGGACTGGGAGAGATGTATGGGATGAACCTCTTTTCCTCTCGACAGACCCCTTTGCTTCATCTACCTCTGCGTCTGCTTCTGCCTCGACGTCGATGTGGAATTGCACGTCGAGTGCTTCGGGGTGTCCAATCATCACTTCCTCATCCTCCGCCCTGTCGGCCTCGCCTACCTTTACAGGCGAAGGGGAGGAAGGGGAGAGAGGGACATTCGGGAAGATAAGGAGAAAATTGAGTATGAAATCCCTCTTACGTCCTTCAAAGTCCCGTCTTCGCGAAGTCGAAGAAGAGGATTTCGGGAACTTCAACTTTTCCGAGTCGTATCATGACGATTATGGAGAGGAGGGGAGAGGAGGGGAGGAAGAGTTAGGATTGGATGTTGATGTGGATCGGAGTCCGAGTCTTACTTCGAGTCTTACGTCCTCCTCAGAAGGATCAGCAACAGCTTCCAGTCCAGCAAGGTTCGTCCCCCCTCCCCTCTCTCCTTCTTCTCGTACTGATGATGTGCTGTGCAGTCGTCAAATGTCGACGAAAGATTCGTTAACGTTAAGATGGCACACGATTCAACTCCGCGTTGCATTCTTCGTATATCGTAAACGACAGACGATTAGCAGGAAGTTTTCGTTGGATAAGCTCCCTGGAGGGCGAGGGAGGAGAGGGACGGAAGGGGAGATTGCGAGGCCTGTGCCTGTTTGGGTGTCTTGAACACTTGCGAATTATCTTTTCTTCGTTCGTTGCGACACCCCTTTCACCTTCCTTCACCTCCACCGCCTACCGCCTACCGCGAATCGTCACCGCATACCGCCCACCCGCCTCGTCCTGTCCTGTCCTTTACATCCATCGCCACCGCCTCCACCGCGATCACTCGTCCCTCGTCCCTCGCCTCAGTATCTTGCTATCAAATCGCTCTCCTCTCCATGCTTTCAAACGTCATATCCCTTTCCATTCAATATCCCGTCCTCATCCCGCTTCCTGTGCCGCTCCGCGTTATCATTCACGTTCATCAACTGTGCATATTGTATCTCGTTATTCCGTATATAAGGAGACATGTCCCCTTCCACACGTTCTCTCCCCTCCTTTACATCATCGTGTTGTTGTTGTTTGCCTATCGTCTATCGTCCATCGTCCATCGGTTGTTCTCGTTTACGTATACATGTACCCTCTTCATCTATCATCATCACATTCATTCAATCTCATTATCTCTCTCTCTCATCCATCGTCCTCCTTTCTTGTTCTTGTTCTGTGGAATACAGTCATCGATATCTTGAAACACTTCGTCCCTCGCATCTGGAAGTGAACGCGTGAACGTGAAGAGTGTCCTGAAGTAGCAGTACTGGAAAAGGGAATGATCAGCGGTGCTTCTTTCCGTCCCGTTCGCAAAGTCACGATTCTTCTATCATAATTCTCCGTTTCGCTCGCAAGATGCAACAGAAGTGACTTCAGGCTGATGATCAAGTGAGCTCTCGACTCGACTCGGCAGGAATGTTCGTGAAGATCAAAGTTGCATCCGAACCACGCGGGACCATAGTCATCATACTCATCCTCATTCGAGCGAAGATCAAAAGGAGAACGATGCCTTGTAATATTAATGTGGAAGCGGTACTCTAGTAATCGAACGGAACGGTTGAGGGTGAAGTTGGAGTGAAGGGAGTGAGGTGGGGTGACTGTTGAGAGATGTCGTGAGAGCCGTTTCGAACGGATCAACTCATGGCAGCAGGAGATGGCAGCAGGATATCGGCAGCAGAAGTTCTGAGAAGGAACGATTGGAGGACTCAGTCGAAATGTTGGGGATGTCGGATGTCGATCGGTGGTTCGAGGACCGGTACTCATGTGATCGTCGGATTGTTGAATCTGAATCGCGGAATTGGGGCATCGTGGTATCGTGTCACGATAGATATCGATTGGGTTGGAGAGTTGCTCAATTCGGTCATGGATCAGCGCTTCGATTCGTTAGATTACTCCGTATACGCCCAGAGGTTCTGAATTCGGTTCCACGGTTCGACGGGTGGGTATACGTGAGTATGAGTACGTTCTGATCGGAATGTTGAGCTCGTTGAATGTTGATGTTCGCTGGATGAGCATATGCGTGGTGAGGGTGGCTTGGGATGGGATGGTCGGTTCGTTGTTCGATGAGGAATATTGTAATATTGAGGAATATTGCTTGAAGATATTGACATATTTATTGACATGCTCGTAGGCACCGGATCGGTGGATACGGATACGGATGGGGATGGGGATGGGGATTATCAATATCAATATGGCAGCGTGGCAGCATGGCAGCATCAGGACATAGAATCATGACATGGAATTCGAATCTGTGCCTGATCAGCGTACCAGTGGGGATGATTACGGAACGGAGGGTTCGATTGTTAGGACACGTAGAAGGTTCGTAGTAGCAGAGTACCAACGCACCAGCAGCAGCAGCAGCAGCAGTAGTACAAGTAAGCGGACTTGTCGGCGGCAGCCAATCGCTCGGATGATTGACAACGATTGATCAGACTGAGGAGCATTAATTACTGAAGGATTCGATCATCGTACAGCTTAGGAGGATTTTCGTACGGCTATTTAGTCAAAGAGTCATGATCATGAGTTGATCGCAGGACTGCAAGAAGTAGGACTCTCAGAGGCGATTGATTGACGAGACTCCACCCGGATATCAAATCATTGAGATATCGAAGAAGGACGAATCGATGCGATTGATTCGAGAATTGGCTGTCCGATTGTGGGATGAAGCATTGCGGGGATTGATTGACAGGGTAATTGCACCATCGCACTTGCTAGCGTGTACGGAGGAGTGTTATCGAGAGGATCACTGGCACGAGTCGATCCATGACTCCGTCGAGTCTCATCTACACCCGTAAGGCATGTTTGCCGTCTTGATGGCCTAGATGTGATGAGCCTATGAGCCATGAGTTATGGAGTTGATGTCTCCGCAGAGGTAACCACTCGATGAGCCTGTGCCAGGACTGATGATGGATTGATGGATTGTCGTGTATCGTGATTGATGGATGGATGGATACTACCCTCGGTGGGCGTATGGCTCGTTGGATCGGTGTGTTGTTAAATGTGGCGGTGCAGAACTAGGACCAGGACGGTGATATGATGGACATCAATGGCTGTCGAGTACGTCGACCACTCGTGCTTGCGAGCGTACTTGGTCAACGTTTCTGGAGTCGGTGTTTATGCGGCGATGAGCGCGGTAGACGATTATTCATACAGCAACAGAAAGAAATTTGAACATAAACTACAGTATCATACAGCCGAAGTCAAAATAAAAAGTCAAAGATCCAGACTGAAAGCTCGAAACTCCACGTTCGGTGCTAGTACAGTTCGCAGAAATTCATCTGCATCCGGTACCTGTCCTGATCATCATCGAACCCCGACTCGAGCCTGAACCATCTGCTACCTGCAGCTGCTATATTTTGCCAAGTCTTGATGCTAGCGGTAACAATGCCACAGGAATACTCCGGTGCCTTTCCCGGTCCCTCAAAGAGTCCGTCATTCGTTCGACTGCGAACCCCCATCTTTGAGGGGTCGTTTCATCCTTGCATTTGAGAGGCACTAGTACTGAGACAAGAAGAAGGATCTGCCGTTGAGGAGGGTGATATGCAGGTGTCATGCGTGAATGGATTTGGAGAGTAGAGTGCCATTCTGACAGGTCACCCGATCACGATAGGGAAGAGGAGAGGGGGGCCGGAACTGAATTCAGTATACGAGCGCGGGTGGACTTTGAAGATTGAGAGACAGAGTAATGACACGAAGAGAATAGGTTCCGGTGATATGTTGATGGGACGCCTTGGCTGCACATGTACGATTGCCAGAAACAAGACAGGGATGAGCAGTGAACTGTCGATCGTGAATGTCCGAAAACGCGAAAACAGATACACTGCGAGAAGACTGAAGAAATGGTCATAGGCCGATCAAAAGATGGCGTCCGCGGAGCCTCGAGGTTTGTTCTTGTCTACACACTGGAGTCGCTGTGACGAGGGAGATTTGCGGTATGCAAGAGCCTATGGGGTATCGTCATAGTTATTCGTCGAATCGCCCCAGTGTTGATTGTAGAGCTGGAGCTTTGCATCTACCACGAGGAGCTCTCGGAGACCCACGACGATGTGCAGGTTGCATGAGGTCGTAAACGACAAATAAGGCATCGTGATCATCTAACCAATATTCATCCAATATCCAATATTTTGGCGATGACAACAATCTGGAAAAGGCACACGAGCCGTGCATGAGGACACCGCATAGCCTGACACGGTACAGTAGGTCACGATTCTACGATACCCGAAAAGCATCTTGGAAGGGAAACGAGAGCTTGATAGAAAATGTTGAGGATATGGAACATGTCCGAGCAAGCCGAAGGACTCACCTCCATCTCCGTTCACACCAAACCAAACCAGTCTGATTCCAAGATCGACGTCTCTGTGCGATCTCGCTATTCACATATATCGAGGCTATATATGGGACCGTGATGGTCGGGCAAGTCAGAGACTACCGGTAGCACTAGAATGACGAAGTCCGTCATGGCCGACACTAAAGGCGAAGAAGAGCGCTCCGCAGGATCAGCGGTCTCGGTGACCATTCCTAGGTCCCTAGATCCCTCGTATATCACTGCTGGATGGGAGAGATCTCGAAATGGATTTCCCCGACGGAGAACGCTCGTTGGGAGGTTGGGAGTCGTTGAGCGCTGAGCACGGAACGGTGGACCCTCGTCGCGGGCGGTGTGGGAATAAGGTAAGTCGATAGCCCGTGTTACCGTGTGGGTTAGTTGGGCGCCTTTGAGGGTGCAGAGTCTGATGTGAGTCGTTAAGGGTTGAGGTTGCAGTTGCAGTTGACCCACGTCGAATGTCTGAGGGTGCGAAGCGCAGAGTAAAGTGGGTTGTGACTGGAAGATGGTTGCGTAAGAAATGGAGGAATGTAGAGTGATTTTGAGATAATGGGGTGGTCGAATTTCACTTCAGGGGCTTCGTTTATGGGAAGGTTGTCTCTTCTCCATGTTAAAGTGACCAAGATGTCGGATGGGTGACGTCTATCAGGCGCAGAATATTCGCGAGTCAAATCGAGATCCACCGCGAGGCAATAAGACACGCCATGATTTGAAAGTTGAAAATTGAAATGACCGGAGTGCATGTTGTGAGCTCTGGGGCACAAGGAATCTTGAGAGCACTATAACAATCGCGAAGCATGGGCGCCGTGGCTCACGAAGTGATCGCACGAATGATCAGATTCGAGAGCGTCAGAGTCAATCAATCGCCCAGTGCAGTGAACCAGCCGTAGTGATGGCTCTATCACTGAGTCTGATGAGTCGTGAGCCGTGGACGTGTTGTTCTCAGCGAGGCTCATCAGCAATGATCGATTGATAGATTGCCTGATGGATACAGTTAGAATTGTACGACTCGTTGGTGCATGTGGGGATGAATGCAATAAGTGAGCACTTATCTAAAAGATGAATGTTGACATTCTATATCGATGGGTCGGATAGGAGATTGATAAGGACGCCAGAATTGACGGCAGGGATGTCAGCTCGGATATTTTGAGCCTTGCAGCATTCAAAACGTCACTGAGGTCCGAAAGGCTTTCTCAAGTCACTAAATCAATACTAAATATCGTTTAAGTTCGTCTCTGAGAGGTAGAATGGTAGTGATCATGACCCCGCGAATACTACCAGTGCTGGATCGACTCGGAGCCTTCTCTAACCGATGGAAAGCCGAAAAATATGCCGACGAGAGAAATAAAATCTCGAATAAGAGCACTTGATCACGAGCCCAAATAAAGCCGATAGTTGATTGACCTCATGAAGCTTTGGAAAATATCGATGCTGCATAGTTTTTGGTACATCCAAGAGGGAGATTCAAACTCCGATAACGCTCGAAGTTGGCTCTGCCAGCTGCTCTGTCTGGTGGGTGCTGCTATTGGTGAATCTCATCGACGTCCGTTCAGCATAATAAAGCACCGCTGAAAACATACTCTAGCCGGACGCCACGACGCGTTCACAGCCACTGAGCACGACGATAGCCATGTCTCTCTCAACGACACCCCCAGAAATTCTCCTCAACATCATGGAATCACTGAGCGTTGGCGATATCGTAAGAGCAGCTCAGGTGCGCGACAATACTGTCGTTCTACTTGACCCCATAGCTGATGTCCATCACTTTCAGAGCTGTTCATACCTTCGAGCATTCGTTCGCTCAAACAAGCGTCTCCTTGCCAATGCCTATAATCGAGCCTACACGATCCATCTCCCTTTGAGATCCTCACTCGAAGATATATCTCCTGAACTTCTCTACGAACACGCCGCCAAATCCGTGGCAAGATCCGCTCGACTTGCCCAATCTATCAACAGTGTCCCTCTCGAACCTCGTCAAAGCACCATATACTCTCTCGAAGATCTAGGAACGGTATGGGACGAAGCGAATCGAACATCATTCTTCGTCCGAGATAAAATCCTGGCATTTCTCAACCCAGACGGTCTATTCGTCCTGCTTCTCGGACCGTCGGGAGAGGTAGTGGAACATACGCGCACTCGATTGCCTTTGGCTGGAGCAAGATACAAAGTCGCTTGTCAGATGGCGGCAGATGAGAAATCTCTCTTTGTGGTGTTGGCCGCTACAAACGATAACGATGATAGGGTGCAAGTGTTTGAGATGTGCGTCGCAAACAAGGGATTCGGAGTGGTGACGACGTATCTTGATATTCAACCTCCGAACATGATGCATAACGGTCATTCTGTCGCGATACGAGACCCGTACTGCGTGGTGGCCAACTCTATCAATATCTTTCTTGTGGACTGGAGAGCTCAAATTGGGGGGTTGTACACCGTCAATTTTTGCGAGACGAACGGTCAAGGCGTCCAACGGAGCTCGCTTCTCACTGTAAGTCTCAATCGAATGTTTTCTCTCCACGCGCTCACAGTCATTCCAGAATATTCAAGCCGTCTCTATCCACCCGCAAGAACATTTCCTGGTCATATTCAATGACGATGACGAGCGGAATAAGAGACCCAGTGCAGGCATATACATATGGGCTCCTAAATCCCCAGGGCTCCCCTTGAACCACCCTCGGGCGATGACTAGCTGGAATTACTACTGTTCTGAAACGCGACAATCTCTGACCTCGAAGTTTCCGTTCTCTACGCAAAGACGCGGTCAAAGCAAAATGTGCCCAATAGGCTTCCGAAGTCTCTCAAATTCATCCTGGATCCTCGACGTCATGATCATAGGACGCACTACCCCTCCTGAAGAACTTGACTCAGCCCATGGCGCTCCATCGGATAATCAACCTGTGGTCCGCGTATCCTTCGACTCATCAGATGACTGGGCGGCACATGTCGAGACGACAGATTCCTTAATCGCGACTTCGTCTCCTGACAGCGTATCTTCGCATGGAAATTACCGAATGGCGGGATCTGTCTCTTCTTACATGTTCCCTGATATGGCGGACGAGAGTGGTTTGTTGATCGCTGTTCCCAAGTTTGACGATGGGAATAGAAACGGATCTGGTCTCATTCGATTGGGTGTTCCTGCAGAATTGTGGACTGCGGATTCTACGAGTGTCGATGAAGATGACCGAGAGGACACCAGGCGTTTCCGATCGACTCTGGGTCCAGCTACATTCGACGAGTTGACGGGACGGTTATACGTCAGCCATCCTCGAGGGTTCCAGATCTTGCAATATTGAGTGCTGCTGAATTACATTCATTCTCGTCCGCGATTGCTGGTCTGCTCTCATTGCCGATAATCCTACTGTAATGATACTCCCTTAGTTAACATCATGTATTGCGTCCGTATGAAGCGCTAGTATCAAGACTGCCTTAGAGTAATATTCAGTGACGATAGTCATTACCTCAAATAATAAAGCTATGATGATGTGCTTACGATAAATCCAAGGATATCGATATATCTCAGAGGAAGTTTCAAAGTCCGATACATCCTCAAGCTGGCTCTGCCAGCTCCTTGAGCTGCTCTACCTCGAATACTAGTTCTGCTGTTGGTGAATATCGTCTACCATCTATGAATATGCGCCAACACTGACTAGACCCGCCGATAGCGCGCGCAACGCGTCGGTAGCGGCTGTGCGCGACGATAGCTATGTCCCTCTCAAGGACACCCCCTGAAATTCTCCTCAATATCATGGAATCGCTGAGCGTTGGAGACATCGTAAGAGCTGCCCAGGTGCGCGCCGTTCATACTATGAATCAAATTGACCTCATCTTGAGCCTAAATCTCCTGCTTAGAGTTGTTCCTACCTTCGAAAATTCGTTCTTACAAACAAGACTCCCCTTGCCAAAGCCTATAATCGAGCTTCCACCATTCACTTGCCCTTAGGATCTACCCCCGATAATGTTTCCTCTGAATTTCTCTACCAGCACGCCGTCAAATCCATGGCAACAGCATCGCGACTCAGTGAATCGATGAACAGCCTCCCTGTCCAACCCCGTCAAAATATCACCTACTCCCTCGAAGATCTAGACATTGCATGGGATGAAGCCTATCGAAGAACCTCTTTTGTACGCGATAATATCCTCGCATTCATCAACCCTGATGATCTATTCGTCCTTCTTCTCGGACCATCGGGAGATATAGAAAAACACGCGCGCGTTCCAATGAATTCGTCTGGATCAAAATATGAAGTCGCCTACCAAATGTCCGCGGATGAGAAATCTCTCTTTGTGGTGTTGGTCACTGTCAAGGCTGGTTTAGAAAAGATGCGGGTGTTGGAGATGTGCATTGTGAAGGAGGGATTCGGAACGATGACGACGCATCTTGATATTCGTCTCGCGAGTCGGATGTATGACTCTCGCTGCCTCGCGATTCGAGACCCATATTGCGTCGTGGCAAATCGTCGCTCTGTCTTTCTTGTGGATTGGAGAGCACAGCGTGGTGGGGTATTCACGCCGTTCTCTAAGGCAGACGAGCAGGGCCCTGGATCTACGTGGCCTCTTCATGTAAGTGCAAACTGATTTGTTTCCGACTTGCTCACCTTCAGTTCAGAATCTCTCGAGCATCGTTATTCACCCGCAAGAACCTCTCCTGCTCATATTCGACGATGACGACTCGGAGAATAACCCCAATTCAGGCATATACCTATCCGATATTCCCGAGTCCTCAGGACGCCTCATGAAGAAGCTAGAGGAGTTGACTAGTCTGGATTACTACTTTTCTCGAATGAAACGATCTTTAACGTGGAAGTCTCCGTTCGTCCCTACCCAAAAACGCGGTCGAAGCAAGATGTACCCGACAGGCTTTCGATGTCTCTCTAAATCATCGTGGATCCTCGACGTGCTCATGATAGGAACCACCAGCATCTCTGAAGACCTCGATTCGGCCCCCAGTACTTTCAACGACGGTCAAGCTCTAGCTCGCATATCGTTCGACTCATCCAATGATTGGACGGCCCAGGTCGAGACGGTGGATACCACATCCGTGACGTCGCATTCGAACAATTTCTCGTTCTACGGGAGTCATCGAATAGCGGGATCAGCTTTCTTTTACAGGTACTCGGAGGAGAGTGATTTCCCTATTGTCGTGCCGAAATTTGAAGATGGGAACAGAAATGGATCCGGCTTGATTCAATTGCGTCTTCCTGCGGAACTATTGGCTGTGGATTCTTCGGATGAAGATGAAGTCGAGTCGGAATCTACAAATGAAGTTGGGTCGGAATCTACGGATGAAGGCGAGATGGACCATTATCTGCGTTCACTGTGGACTTTGGGTTCGGCTATATTCGACCAGTTGACGGGACGGCTATACATTGCTCATCCTCAGGGATTCCAGATCCTCCAGTATTGAACACGAGCGATTCACCCGAATCATTTCCTTAAATCGTCACGAGTCTCTTCTCAAAGTCGTTCATACCACTGTAATAATAATCCGTGAATAAATGTAAATGTCTTGTGCGCTATCTGGGGAGCCGGGATCGGGAGAATAATTGAAGGCAGCCATGATGGTCTATTCTTTCGGACTACGCATGTATCCACGAAGTATTCAATAGCAACTGACTTTGATTTCAACATAGGATACAGGACCGTGAGCGTCGGTCAACCCCAGACCAGTACCCCGAAGTCCGCCATGCTAGTCGCTAACACCATAGAGGAAAACCTCTCCGAAGGACGATCGCCGGCCTCGGTGACGGTCCCTAGATCGCTCGTATATCACTGTCGAGACGGGGGAGATCTCGCAGTGGATTTCCTTAACGGAGAACGCTCGTTGGCAAGTACTGAGCGCTGAACACGGAACGGAGGACCCTCGTCGCTGGCGGTGTGGGATCAGGGTAGATCGATGGCCCGTGTGGGTTCGTTGGGCGCTTTCGGGATTGGGGAGTCTGATGTGAGTCGTTCAGGGTTGCGGGGGGAGGTGTAGTGGGTCGACGCCGAATACGTGAGATGCGAAGTATGCGGATAGAGTGGCTGAAGATTGGAAGATGGTTTCAGAAAGAAATCCGATGGGATGAAACGTGATTATGGCGCGGTGAAGTCGACGAACTTCAGCTGTCAGGAGCCCTCTTCAGCGGCGGAGAGTTGTTTCTTCTTCATTCCTAAGGAATGGGGGTGAGACCCCTTGGGTATGTAACGTATGGCCAGCGTAGGATATTCACGAGCTCGATCGTGGTCCACCGAATTGCCATAAGGCACGCGCTGATTGGAAGATTGGAAGGACCAGAGGGCAAGCTTCGAGTCATGAGGCACGGCATACTTCAATATCCCTCTGAAAATAGCGAAGCACACGCGGGGAGGTTGATCAGGACGACTGCTGGGAGGCTCTGGTAGCGGTAGGGCTCGAATCACGAAGTGATTGGATGGATGATGAGTTTCGGGAGTCTCGGAGTCTGTCGACCTGCTGTGCAGTGGACCGTAGTGATGGCTCTGTCACTGATTTTGTGGAGTCGTGCAACGTGGACTTGTCGGACTGAGCGATACTCAGCTCAGCACGAAAGATGGATTGATGGGCGGATCGATGAATACAGTTCATACTGGCACGAGTCGTGAGTGGGAGAGCCGTGTTGTGCGATAGTGGGATAATGATCCTGACGCGATGAACGCTAGACGTTCGATATTGATTGGTCGAATAGTGGATGTATGAGGGATTGACGTCGATTGACCCGACAGACAGCCTGACAGGTTCATCTTCAAAACATTACGACGAATGCTAGCGCCTTCACATTCACGACTACAACATCAGTAAGTATCTGCCAGTGATATAAGAATTATACTTACCCATGCCTTCTCTAGTCTTTCTTCGATGCACCCGCTAAAAATTCCTGCGCTTCAGCGGCTTCACGTTCCTGTGCAGCCTTCTGACGCAGCTCTCTCTTCCAGCTCATCAGCTCTCTCAGCGTCTCTCCCTTCTCAGGCATCGTACGAGGGTTGGTCTCTGAGAGGTAGAATGCCAATGACCCCGTGAATATTGCCACAGCTGGATCGAGCCATCTATCAAATCATTCGTTCATCAGAGATTTGGGGGAAAATTGAGGAGAGGATTGGTACTTTGAGAGTAAGTACGACATAGAGACCAATCTATAGCGAGCCTGAGGCAATTTGATACGAGAATTGAAGGTTTCACGGTCGTCGTGCCGTCTCCGGTCACGGGTGAAAACTTCAAAGTCCGAGCTTCCCGGCTCGGCTCGGTACTCGTTCTTTCGGCGTTTGGCTCCGAGGTTGGTCCCGACGCCACGTGCGGCGGCCATCACCTCTGCAACGACAGACTCACCGTTACAGCATTTCATCTGGTCAAATCCCTATCATCTTTGCTTATTCTTCACTCACGCCTGATTCCTGCATATCACCTACTTTACTCATCACGAAGATCTAGAGAGTTGGAGATCGAAGAGGTTTAAGCCTGTGCATCGAAAGCTCTTTGCATTACCCTCCGCAGTTCTTCTCTGGAATTTACATCGAATTGGAACCGTTATACGTACCGAGTTGACTGGATTGCAAGGAGAGACGTGATCAAAGATGGCCCACGAGCTGATTTCATCGTTTGACAACCTGATGAACCAATTCCAACAACAGATGAGGGATGAACCATTGCCTGATGTGGAGGACGGTGCGACCATATTTACTTCTTAGTATGAAATCAAGCTGATTATGTATGGAAAACAGAGCAATATCTATTGAACTCGCTCGAGCAGCGAATTTCGCAATTTCAATCATCCATCAAACGCCAAAGGAATGCTCGCACCCCTATCGGAAGGCTTCCCGACGAACTGGTTTTGAAAGTCTTCTGGCATTGTGTGGAAGGTTTAGCAGAGGCAGAGTTCACTCGAAAGGGGCCACTGCGCTTCTGGGCCCCTCTTATCCAAACGTGAGTTTCACGTCCTGTACACTCTGAATACCGCCGGTTAATCTCAGGATAAGTTGCTCTCGCTGGAGGGCTCTCGGGCGCCAAGATCGTGCTCTGTGGTCTGAAATCAATCTTCTGTGGCCTTCCAAGGGAATTGAACAGTTTCTTGACCTCAGTGGCCAACATTCCCTGTCCTTATTTATCCGCTTTCAGTCAGATGCTGTTACTTTGCTCAGGAGGGACATCCTTAAATTCAGTTCTTATCTATCGCTTTGCGCATCCCGCCTGTCTGAAATATGCATCTCAGTGGCTTTCACTCTCCCACAAGGCATGTTGGAAGAATTCATTACCGATCACGTTGTTCCCCTCAATATGCCATCACTGCGATTATTTTCGGCCAGTCGGGGAGCACCCAGGGATAACCCACTGATTATTCCCATGGCCATCTCTTCAGGGCTGAAGTCCCTGATACTTCGTGGGATCAAGCATCCATTCCCACAGCCTTACTACGCCGGTCTCACTGCCCTTCACATACACGAGATCTCATACTCACTCTCAGACTTCTTTGCTCTTCTCGATAGTAATCCGTTCCTAGCCACGTTGGAGTTGAGCGCCGGCATTGAAGAGACACCTGAGCGCAGCCGCGAGGAAGGGATTGATGTCCGTTCTCACCTTAACCTCACAACACTGAGGTTAGGTCCCGTCTCCGCGAACGGCGTCATCTTCATCTTTGCTAAAGCTAAACTCCCGAGCCTGAATGAGTTGCGTGTCCAGATACGACACGAGTCCCGAGAGGGGGAGCTTCCGGTCACCCTGCGGCCGCTCGTACGAGGTTCATGCGGTCTTAGAGTCTACGAAGACTTCTCCACAAAGACCGCCTGTCTTACATTCTATCTGCATCCCCTAAGAATGTACGACATCTGCTTCGAGGTAGCGAATGTCCGTCACATACCAGTCTATGATTGGGAATCATTTATCTCTCGAATGGTGCCGTCTTGTCCACCCCTGCAACTCACCAGTCTGGACGTCGATATCCGAAGCTTGCCAGATGCAGATGTCTGGTCCTTCTTTCTTCGTCGATGCGGCGCCACGATTACACGCATGTGCTTCTCAACCTACGACCTGAAATCCTTCGTAGAGGCGGTGAAGTCTGATATGGGATTGCTACCGGATCTCGAGAGCCTCGATATCAGTCACTCGGGGATCATCCACAGAAGTCTAGTCGAGTGGGTGGAGTTCCGTGAAGGCGGGCATTCAAGACTCCGAACTCTGGTCCTTCCCAATCAGTTCGATTGGGATGTGAGCTGGCCTCGATTGCATGCATTAGCAGAAGATGTGGTGATCGAGGACGTTGAATCTACAGAAGCCTGGCCGATCACCAGAACAAGATTGCCCTTTCATTAGTTTCCATAGGACGAATCTGGACGATGACATGCCGATTATTTGTGATTTATGATGGGGCCGAGCAGGAGAATTGTCTCTCGTCAATGTTCCACTTTTTCCTGTAGTCCAAAGCGCCACACGTATATAGTTTGAGAATGAAAAAGCGCAAAATAATCCGGTCGACGTTGCCTCGCAGCCAGTCGGTCACCATCCGAACCCGACGTCCGAAAGACTGTCGTCGTCGCCTCTTGCGTTGCCTAACGATTTCAACGGCTTGCTCTTTTCTGTTGTGCTCTTCCTCCTATCCTCCCTCTTTCTATCGTGTTGAAGGTCTGAAACAACAGTCCGACGCATTAGTCCTCCCTGGTCCACGTCGACTGGTCAAGTTTACTCGAAAATTTTCGTTGTCAGGCGGCTCACTCACCTTGTTCCGTCCTACTCTGGTCTCTTCATCCGTTGCTCGCGTTTGGCCGTGCTCCAACGATCTCAGACGCGCCCCAATCGCGTTGAACGCGTCGTCGCTCGACCTGTTCGTCGTCATACCACAGGAGTCTCTGACGAAACCCATCCATCGACTATCTATATCAATCCATAGACAGAGATCATGGCACAGCGCGTCCTGGAAACGCTCGATCTGCTCGAACAGCAAATGCAGGAGCAGATGAGCAGCGGGTTCTGTGGATTCTCGAATGTCAACGAAGGTCAGTATACATCTCTCGAAGAGATTTGAAAGCACTGAGGCAATTCGTATTAGCTGCTGTGTTTATTGAACATCTTCAAGCCAGAGTGGCTACAATTCAGGCCAAGATACTCCAGGAAAAGAACGCTTTGACTCCCATTGGAAAGCTGCCTGAGGAAATGTTGTTGAAAGTGTTTGAACACTGTGTTGAAGGCGCGGCGGAAATCTGCGATCATAACAGGAGTGCACCAATACACCTGTGGACAGCGATTCTTCATACGTACGCACTCCTTGCCCCATGTTGGGTTCCTTGATAATAACCTTCTGACCCGTTGGACTACTAGTTGCGCACGGTGGCGGTTCCGTGGCTTCCGGCATCGTGCTTTGTGGTCCAATATTAATCTTACGTGGCAGGTACAAACAATACATCGTTTCCTGAAGTTCAGTGGAAAGCATCCCGTGAATCTGTTCCTTTCTTTGGGTCCACAGAATTCACACTCGGGGGATTGCAGGCAGCACCTTTATTTCGTGCACAAGTGTGCCCCGCGTCTCTCCGGCCTTTCCATTTCATCAGATGTTCCTCTTATGGGCGAGTGGGCTGTGCGAGAATTGCTCGATGACATCTTCTCCATAAAACTTCCAATCCTACGAAGATTTGTCGCCATTAATGAGTCTATGTCGCATGGTCCGATCACCATCTCTTCCACCATCTCTCCTGTGCTGAAAGTGCTCGTACTTCGTGCAATCGAGCATCCAAAAATCTTCTCCTACAGGGGTCTCACAGCCATCCATATTCACGAGGTCGAGTTCAAAGGTCAAGAACTGCTTTCCCTCCTTGAGGAGAATCCGTCATTGCAGATCCTGGAGCTGAGTGCAGGTTTGTGCCAGAGCGATGACCCCGCCGACGATGAGTTTTCTCGGCCTTTCCAGCACAAAATCTCCACTCTCATAGTAGGACCTCTTCGGGTGCAGGATGTGAAAGCCATCTTTGATGAAGTGGATTTCCAGAATTTGAGCGAAATTCGCTTTGATATCCACGAAGAAATCCCAGCATTGGAACTACCCGCCCGTTTGCGACCGTTCGTACAGGAGGCAGTCTCGCTCAAGTTGGAAGAGGATAGTTCCGGATACTTTAACCGCCTTGTTTTCCAATCACATCCTCATCGATCATACGATATTACCTCGCTTACAGAACCTTCTTGGGATGGATCTCTCAGGAACATTTGGGGACCGATCCTATCCCAATCAATGCTGTCGTTGTCAGCGTCTGGGCTCACCACTCTGGAGATTGATATCCGCTGCCTACCGGACAACGCCCCTTGGGCTTTATTTTTCCGCACCTGCTGCTCCAGCCTCCAGCATCTTATTTTGTCCACCACCGACATGGAACCCTTCTTGGACGCAATGAATACTGATATTGGGCTTCTCCCGAACCTTGAGATCCTCAATCTTAGGGGCTCAACGATCATCCAGAAGAAACTTGTTGAATGGTTGGAGAGGCGCGAGCTCGAAGGCGGGTATAAGCTCCAAACTTTGCTCCTTCCCTACCAAAATGATTGGGAAGTGAGCTGGGATTGTGTACATGCATTGGCGAAGAATGTAGAAGTACTTGAGGACGTCCAGTCGTCGGACGACTCGGATTCAGATCATCCAGTCCCATCCAGTCCTACCAGTAGCCTAGAATCCTAGTCTTAATTGATGGTGAAATGGCGTTTGATGAAATTCATAACGTGATGGACAGTTTCATTAATAGTGATCCCTGTTTATTCTGACTCTGAGAGCTGCACATATTATGATGGAGAGCCAATAGTTGCATCCGACCCCCGCATCCGATCGCGAACAGTAATAAACGCCGAGCTCGCAGAGTCATCCGGTATCACCGAGTCTCACTGAGTTTCACCGAATCGTCCGTCTGTTTCATTGATTTTCATCGAAGTTCACCAAGATTCACTGAAGATCACTGAGATTCATCGAATTTCATTCAGTTTCCACGCGCCTCCTCGAATCTCCGTGAACTGTATTGATACTCATCGCGTTTTCTCGACCGTCAGAGACTCAGAGCTCATTTTAGGATGTTCTTCAATATCCTGTATCTCATTTAGATGGGCTTCACGATGAGAATATCGCAGGCCTTATCATTTTGTGTCTAAAGTCCAATGACTTTATGAATACAAATCGCTATAGTCAACAATCATTCAATTATTAGTAGCAGCAGAAGGCTGTTATCAAGACTGTCTAAGAGTAGAAGTAGTATTGACAATGCACGACTTCCGGTGACAAAACCAGCTATGCCGATTGAAACCGAATCGTCATTGAAGTCACACTGTTCGCTGGGGAGCGAGGACCAACTTTGTGGTACAATATGTACCCATAATTACCTCGGAAAGATCTGTACACCAGTAACAGAATGCATGCTAGTCGCGAGCTCAGATTTAGTCGAGATTTGATACACAGCGGCGCCCCGATTCGCCCGACACCGTCCATGATAATTGAAGTTCATCAAAGGTCACTGAAGTTCACTGAAAAATGGATAATATTTTTCGGAGTGCGGATAGTTTCGCCGAGCCCCGCGGATTTGCGGTGAAGATCTATTTTGGGCGATGATGTTCAACGACTTTCCACCTGTATATACTTAGTTACCTGTCCAAGTAGTACCGTGACACGTAGTGCTGTTACGGTACTACTTAGACATGGTTCACCCTTAAGCGAGCGTCCGCCGGTATACCGACGGATTCGAGGGTCTCGGGGCCCCAAGACAATCACGAATCGCTAAGTCCCCAGCCTGGCCACGTCATCGTCCCATGCCGGTCTGCCGGTGATTGCATCATCCCTTAAGACCGTTCAGTCCGTCTTCCGCCCCGCCCTCCCGAGACCGACTCCCGCCCTCTAAGACCCTATCCCGCCTCCTTCCTGTGCCTGATTCTTCATTTCCGAGTCCGAAGGATCTCCCCGAGTCTCGACCTCGCTTATGACGTGGCCCCTTCTTCGGGATCGGCCCCTCCTCCCTCCCCGGCTCTAAGTCCAACATCCCCGAGCTGCCCGACGCCCTCACCCCCGCCATCGACGACGCCATATCTCGCTGTCCCCGCCCCCGATTCATACGATCTCAAGCGCAACGTGTTAAGTTCGTCAACATCTTGTTAAATCCCCCCTTTTATACTGTCACTGACCCGGTTAACATTTCAGGGGACTATAACTACTTTAAAGCAGGGCACATCGGTGATAGCCTCGAGACACATGCACAATCGATCGTATCGGCCTAATAAGAGGGAACTAGAGGAAGGATCCATAGCTGGGGATGTCACAGTGTCGTATGGGCGAGATCGGTGGAGCAGAACGGATCGCGGGTCGAGCAGAGGGAGGAGCAGAGGGAGGACTTCTGCAGTCCTTAGTCGTCGAAAGCAGGCAGAGTTAGAGGCGGAAGAACTCAGGGCTCGACAACAGTCTTTGAAAAGTAAGTTCATTCTCTTCTCTTTGTACTATGAGATTGACTCAATTGTCCAGCCCTTCCCTCGAAACAACGGAAGCGGATGGAGGCTTTCGCTGTAGAATCTGCGGATTCTAACGCTGAATGGGTCGATATTCCCGTCCATGACGGTAGCGCAGGACATGGAGGAGAGGATGGGTCCGATGACGAGCAGGAAGGGCGAGACGCACAGCGCGAGTACGAGAGAGTGGTTGAGACTATCGCAGGAGAAGGGTATGTTCATCGACGGTAAGACTTTCATTCTTTCAACTTGATACAATACTGACACAAGCTATAGACAGTACGATCCGACCTACGTATCGCGAAAGGAGAAGCTCCAGCGCGAAGCGGAAGCGTGGGCTGTACAGCTCGATTCACTCACGGATGCGTACCTGGAGATGAAGGCGAGCAGGACAGAGATGGACAGGATGCCTGAGAGCGTTGAGGATTCGTATACGGTGACGGTTCACGCTATTAGCACAACTTGTGAGTTTTCCACAATCTCTTCAATATTTTCGTCATTCACGCTTCAAATCTTTCGATAGGGTGTACATGGAACACAGCTATTCGATTACGGAGAGACACACCATTCCCAAACGTCACACTCGTCCACCATGGCCTCATCTCCTCTTCCCCCGAGATACCGACTTGGACCGTCTCCATCCATACGCTCGATATCTTCCGTCGCCTTCGTCAACAAGTACCCAGCTTTGGTATACAGCCCTTCGTAAAATTCTTATGCGACCTACACTCTATTCGATTCGACAATTACCTCTCCCAACAATTCACATCCGCATTCGACGTCTATCTCGCCATTCGTCGAAACCTCCAAAAAAGGGTTAATGAGTCCCTGAATCGGACGGACCCTCACTGGCGACTCAAACATTCATGCCCGTGTTGCCTTTATGAGGTGAAGGGTGAAGAACCATTAACACACAAGTGCGTCATATCAATAGACGGTGGCAATTCGTGCAAGCGATTCGCCAACGCTGGACGGGCAAGCACGGCGAAGTTCGAGAGCGATTATATCGTTGCCAGGGACGAAGTTGACCAATTCAAGATGCATGTGAAGAAACGCCAGCCGAACCCAAAGAAGAAAGCCAAGAAAAGTCTAGAGACCATCGAAGAAGTCGACGAAGACGAAGAAGACGCCGCAATGGAGTTAGGCGATCAAGGAACCGGCGCATCAGCTGATGAACCAGGGGAAGCGGGAGAAGCGGGGGAAGAGTGGGTTATCAAGAATATTCAAGCGGATCCCACGGACGCTGCCATCGACGTCGACAATATCGTGACGAGGTGCGTCGAGCGATGGAAGGCTAACGCTGATGATAGCAAGAAGGTAATGTTTAATTGTTTTGATGAGTCGGGCATATTCATTGCCGTTTGTCGTCATGGCTTTCTCTTTTCGGCTGCAGATATGGTCGCCTCTGGGGAACTGTGAGTTGTTCCTGATCTTGTTCAACTTTATTGACACCGATTTAGAGCCAAATACGGTCTTGCGATTCTCGCGCGGATCGAAGAGCAAATTCCCGGCATCAAACTCTATGGTTACGACATCGGCTGTGCATTCCAGAAGACTGTAATGAATAGCTCGCTAGGTCCTCGGTTCAAGAGCATGATGGTTGTTCCCTCAATGCACGGTTACGCGCACAACCGTGCCTGTCAGGTCAAACATCATCCAAATTATACAACAGGGGCCGGTCTAGAAGATCTAGAAAGCTGTGAGCGCTTCTTTTCCTCATCGAACGGCTGCGCCAGGATCACTCGTCATGCCACCGCCTTCCATCGTCATCAAATCCTCGACTCCCATTTCCGTCACTGGGATAGCCTCAAGTTCTCAGCAGTCGGTCGATTCATTAAGAACAACTACACCCAAGCGCTATCTACCATCGCTACTCTCCCATCCATCATCCAGCAGATCGAATCACGAGAACCCGGATGGAAAGAAGGGGACTTCGAGAAATGGCTGGCGGAAGAAGACGAATACCTACAAGGTCTTCGCCAAGAACCGGAGGACGAAAAGCTCCGGATGGAGTATGTTGAAGCTCTGGACCGATTGAGTAAAGCACGGTACGTTTCCATCTTCGGATCGACAATTTACTCACAGTAATATTCCATCAGAGAAGACTTTGATGAAGCTGCGGAGCGACTGCGGAAGGGGGAACCTGATCCGGAGCCGCCGGCTGCATCTCGAACAGGGAAGCGGGTCGTTCGACCCACCGCTCGCTCTCTCGCTTCGGCGACTGAGACTCTCAGTGAAGTGGTGGAGTCCTATGAGGCATGCCTCAATCTTCCCCGTCGGTGGCTCCCTACGGATACGGAGTACAAAGAAACAAAGAAGAAACTCGGTGAGCGAAAATATCGCCTGGCTCTCGATCATCTGGAACGTCTCGTGGTACAACGGTTATTTGAACTACAGAAGACGCATGTGCAAGGTACAGGTGAGTTTCATTCCAACTTTTCAAGGCGACGCTCGTTAACGAATGCATACAATTTAAAGGATACAAAATGCGTACCCACATCGCCAAACATCTCAAGTCTCGCAGCGAAACAATTCGAAACGCGCTCAAAAAGTACAACATCGCTGCCAAGCAAGTCCAACCCCGTCGCCCCACTCTCGATTTCCAAACAGTGCTCAAATATTCATTTCTCGCCGAATTCGACCTCCTGCGTGATGCTCGGCAAAATATCTCAACAAAACCTTGGGCCGATCCTGTCAACCGTGTCATCGCGGACAGTTATTTCAAGGTTCGGCGAGCAGAGGAGGAGATACTGAGGTTGAACGTTGAGATGCGAAGATTGAGGGTCTGGATGAGAGACGACGAGAAATCGTATGAGGATGCTATCAAAAATCTCGCTGAGTCACAACCTTTCCTCTCTGCCGAACTCAACGATCTTCTCCGGCGTCTGAAGATGAGCCACCGTATAGTCAGCGACTCACTGGATCAAGTCGAACGCATCCCCGGTTACACCGGCTCGTGGTGGTATGGCGAAGCCCATACGGCGGAGGCTTGTGAGCCAATCACTACCGTCGTGACCCCTCCGATCCCATCCAATCCCATCTCTGATTCATCGCCAACCGTCGTCCCTTCAAGTACACCTGAGGATGCTACAATGTCGGAAGGAATTGCCAGCGAAGAGATTGAGCGAATGGAGGAAGAGGTAGAAGAGGAGGAGAGAATGGAACAATTAGTCCGATGTATCAGTAACCTCGCAGTCGATTAATTCATTTCTTGCAAATCGATGTCTTGAATCAATTAACTACCACTGTCTGAATTTCGTGAACAAAGAATGCCTCAAAAACCGCATCTCGCTGGCAGTCTGATTACGGTCGGCTGAGTCAAGTGAACTTCGCGAGTGCGACGATCTTTGTTTGTTCCTTCAGCTACGCAACTTTATTCGGGACATCTACTAGGAATCAATCACTGAATTATCAACTGGATTGAGGTCCAAAAGTATGTAACAACAGTCAGTACGCCTTTACCCAGATCTACTTGTTCCGACATCTGACTGTGTCGCATCTCAGGTTCTCAGACAAACGACCATGGGGAAGAACGAGTTGACACAACCAGTTGTATGACTCGCCTCGTCTTTGTCTTCACTGTGCGTCCAACATCTTGCTCAAAACGAACACTCCTCAACACAATAGATGTTGCATCGCAAGCATACGTCGTAGGTACGGGAAGCTGAATTTCTGTGCGTTCGAGTTGTGTTCACCACGTACTCACACAGATCGCCCTGCGATGCGCCCGAGTCTCATTTTCTAGTTTCGAGATAAGTGATATTTGATCATGTATATACCCATTCTGTCAGTTCTAGTGCCTGCTCACGTCTGATGGCTCGTCCAAATCTCTGATCTTGAACAACGCCGTTGCGTCCCCTGTCCGTGAGTTTTAGATCAGCATCTTGGGTGTTGATATCATTCTACCTTATTCTGTCACTCTTCCGTGGTCACATCAGAGCGCCAGGCATTCCTTCATCTCGTCGTCTGACGATCGGTTCGTCCACAATGCCGAATCCTTTCAAGAAACTGACATTTCAGCCTGTATACGCATATGCGATTCGTTGCAGATTGTTCAGGTGCCAGATGCACATTCGAAATTTCTCGACCGACTCTCATTCTTGTGTTTTCAATACCCACAGTGACGAGGCCAACAAAAACTTCATATTCGAGCTTCAGAGTGGATCAAGATATCCCCAAAATGGTAGGTCGGATCTGTCGGATCTGTCGGATCTGCTACCGAGCTAGTTCTCAAACGGAAACCAGGGAAAGTTTGTGTACGTGTTGTTCGTTCTCGCTTAACCGTTGCTCTCACTCTATATAAACCCAGCTCATTTGACTCGCTTCTTCCTTCAGAAAAAATTAGCTGCTATTTCTGCTATTTCTTGCTATTTTTCAGCTATTTAGCAGAAAAATAGCCAAAAAATAGGCTATTTATGCTATTTAGGCTATAAAACCTGGCCTAATTTTTTCTGAAGTCAAGTCCCCTGCTCCCAAATCCCACTCACAGAGTCGCCATGCCGAGACATTGGGCAGTCCTCAGAGGTACCAACCCTGGTGTTTATGATAATTGGTACGTCACTGACATTCCGTTGTGTGCCCTCTCTCACTGCTCTTTTGTATTTGTAGGGCGGATGCTAAAGAGCAAGTCGACGGCTTTCCTGACGGCTATCAGGAGAAGTTCGAGAGTCACGAGGAGGCTATAGTATGGTACAACAGGGAACGTGCTGACTACGGTGAGCTATTACATCTATTCTCGGCATGTTCAGTCATTGACGAAGTCGAACACAGTGCGCGAGCAGGAGCGTAAGCTCGCAGCTCTCGGGTCTCCTCGTGTCAAGAAGGGTCCCATCTACGTTGCTCCCGACTCGATCCTCTCCTCTCCTCAAGGCACCACCATCTCCCTTCATTCGACTCCTGGTGTTTCCTCTCCGTCGGCACCCAGATCCATACCAGAGTCCTCTCAGGTGTCCTCCCCCGGTCTGTGGAATTATCGTACCGGTTCCCCCGTCAAACCTGCGGCCGTCGACAGGAGTGCCAAGTCGGTACGCATCGCCTCCCCCGAACCCTCTCGTTTCGAGCCGTCTGGCAGGCAGGAGTCGCTCGCAGAGAAGCAAGGGGAAGTTGCGGCGCTGACGAGATTGCTTGAAGGGATGAAGGTTCCTAGGCTGAAAGAGACCGACGGTTACGAGAAGATTCAGGGTGCTAACCTTCCCGCATTAGTAGATTTGTACCTTACGTCTCACGGCTATAGTGTAGAGGCCGTCAGCATCGTCTCGGGGATAGTTCTGCGTAGCGAGGACGCTGATGAGGCGCTGTATGCCTCTTCAGAAAAAATTAGGCCAGGTTTTATAGCCTAAATAGCATAAATAGCCTATTTTTTGGCTATTTTTCTGCTAAATAGCTGAAAAATAGCAAGAAATAGCAGAAATAGCAGCTAATTTTTTCTGAAGCTTCCAGATTGCTGGCTTCAGCGAGCCGAAGGCCCGCTTCTTGTCGACGCTCTTTGAGCATCTCTGGGGCAAAAACTTTAATTCTCGTTACTCTCGCGATTAGTTTGTAATTAGTGTTACGGCAGACTCTCAAACATGAATGAGTGGCCAATCATAGCTTTGTACCGGCTGTAGGAGCCACCGCCGGAAATGAAAATTAATAAATAGCCGAAGATCTTGTAGCTTCGATCCGGAAATTAGTTCATGAGAAGTTAATAACGCCAAGCGATCAGAGAACCTGACCATAATAAGCCCTTGCTTTAGACGCGATCACTAAATCGGAGTTTGTTTGGGTGGCGCAAGGGGTTCCTTTTCAGGGCTGATGAAGCTAAGACGGTTAGGCACGGTTTATTTTGAATGTCTGCAAATTACAAATGAATATTCTTTCCAGTTCTATGGCGCAGTTGACAACCATTACAAGCGAGGTCTCTGTTCATCAATAATCTTCAGAGTCCGACGACCGTCGTTTTACTCCTCTCTGACATGGCGAAATCGAAGAATGGCAAAAAAAATCGCTCTCGACTCTACAAAGGCAAATCCGATGGTCGTCGTCGTCGTACTGGCATTCCTGTCCGGGAAATGAGCAGCGAAGCCAAGGAACTCTATCGCAAGTTGGTCGCCAGCAGAAAACTTCGCTTGAACAAGCTCAAGGTCGCCATCGACGATTTGTTTACGGAGCTGAACGAGAAGATCGATAATATTGCCAGCGAACATAACAAGACTGTCGACTACGTTACAGCTCGACTCGGTTATTCCTTTACGGAACGGAAGAAGTCGCGCGGAGCCACCGCGAAGAATGGTTGGACGTCGGAGAAATGCAAACAGCTAAATGCTAGTGAGTACTTCCCCTCGTAACCAATGATTTAAGTACTTACTTCTTCAGTCCTTGGCCCCGGTGAACGTAAGTTCAGTGCTGCAGACGTCAATAAAGCATACGGTCACGAATATGCTGCACTGAATGAAGAAGAGCTGGAGATGTACCGACGAAAGGCAGAGGAGTCGCGTGTGAAGGTTACGACTGCTCCGAAAGTCCACAAAGCAGCGGAGTCCGACGTGAAGGCTACTTTGAAGACTATCTACGAGCTGGTAAGTCGATTGAATGATCTCAGCAATTCCTGGCTGACTGACCGTCGAAGGCGAATCGACTCGAGCAGCGCACTGGTCACGCACTCGCCATCTTCTCTACTCGCGGCAGTCGTTCACAATGGGCACGACCCAGTCTTCAGATCTCCTCGTCCCTCAAAGATTTCTTCATGCAGGTCTTGAAGATGACGCCTGTACGGTTGTTGCAGCTGATGGAGTCATACACGACCGGCGGTATTAATCGTAAGCCATTCTCTTCAATTTACACCCAAATCGTACTCACCTGTAACCCAGTTGTTGCCAAAGAGGTCGGAATGGTACAAAGTAACCTCAAGGGAGAGGTTCGAGAGCGTCTACATGCCAGTCTGGGTGAGTTCGAAGTCAACATACGTCACGTGACCTGATCGTAATGCTGTATTAGCTGCTGCGTCGGGCAACCACAACGCTAAACTCAACTACGTCAACTTCTTCAACTCGGTCATCTGCAAGTACAGAGTGTGGCTAGAAGGCTGGCCTGAAGACATCCCGTTAGTCAACATGTCGGATATGAAACGTCCAGACCTTGGTCGATTGCTCGATGGACTAACTTCGACACCCCCATCCATCCAATTCATCTCTCTTAGCCCGGAGGAGCTCGCCGAAAAGAAGAAGGAGAGAGAGGAGAGGTTGAATAGCGGGAAAGGTCTTGCCATCGACAGGAGGACGGCACGAAAGGGTCGTGGCGGGAAGGAGAACGTCGATGAGAGAACTCCTTTCTCTCCGCTATCGAACTGCGGAAGTGTGAATAGAAGTTCCACAGGTGCGGTGAACCTACTTGGTACTCCATTCCTCCCGTCCATGCCCCTCCCTCTCCCCGATCCCATCACGGGTACTTCACCCCTTGGCATCTTTTCTCCTGCTATCGTGCCTACGCTCCAATTGTCTCCTTCTCGCATCTTCGCTCCCTTGTCTTGACTCTGCCTTGCGTTCTTGGGGATGTTCACGCGTCCCCCCATTTCTTCCTGTTTGCGTTACCCTTCGTCGTTCGTCATCATTTTGTTGTTTTTCTTCGTCTTCGGCTGGCTTTGTTGTTGGCGCGGTCGTTGTTCTTGCGATTCTTTTATGTCGTTCATCCCACTTTCATCAAGGCTTTGAAATCCGTTTATTTGTGTCTATAGAGTTCGATAGATAGGCATAATATAATATAGTGTGATCTACTTTGAAGGCCAACATTAGAACATTAAAGACACCGTAAAATAGGGAATAACCACGCACCTAAGTCGCATATAAGGAGCAGGCACTGATACTGAGCACGTAGCACTTGAGATCGTGTGAATCGGGGGCGGGGACAGCGAGATATGGCGTCGTCGATGGCGGGGGTGAGGGCGTCGGGCAGCTCGGGGATGTTGGACTTAGAGCCGGGGAGGGAGGAGGGGCCGATCCCGAAGAAGGGGCCACGTCATAAGCGAGGTCGAGACTCGGGGAGATCCTTCGGACTCGGAAATGAAGAACCAGGCACAAGAAGGAGGCGGGATAGGGTCTTAGAGGGCGGGAGTCGGTCTCGGGAGGGCGGGGCGGAAGACGGACGCAACGGGCTTAAGGGATGATGCAATCACCGGCAGACCGGCATGGGACGATGACGTGGCCAGGCTGGGGACTTAGCGATTCGTGATTGTCTTGGGGCCCCGAGACCCTCGAATCCGTCGGTATACCGGCGGACGCTCGCTTAAGGGTGAACCATGTCTAAGTAGTACACCACCGATCCCGCCCGAGGGTCCGAGAATATCAGAGCCGAACCCTCCCACGATATGGAATCCCACATATCGGCTGCTATCAAATTGATATCCGACGGATCTCGGCGCCGTTCATATCGTCTAAGGCCTCCAGCCATATCCATGGATATCCTCCTGATATCTCAGCATATCCCGACTCTCCAAGACTCAAAGTAGATTTTAATGTACTGTAACCTCTCAGAAGTGATCCATTGTCATCAGTTATCTATCACACAATATAATTAATCATTCTGATAGCTCATCTTCGTCCTCAACGTCATCCGCCTCGCCGCCGCCGCCGCCGCCGTCATCCTCACGTTCGTCCTCACCCTCATTGCCTCGTTCGACGTCCACATCGGCAATATCACCCCGAGCGTTTTCTTCTTCTTTCTTCTTCTTGTTCTCTGCTCTCTTGGCGGCTCGTTTCTTATTCGTCTCTGCTCGCTGCGCCGGCCCTTTAACCCTGAGCTCTCGTGCAAACTCTGCGTGCTTGGCTTGTCTGTCGGGAAAATATGGTCTGGGAGCTGTTAGATGTCGAGGTAAAGTACGTCGTAGCAAGTGTGCATTGTGAAGGGCGTGCATGTTGATGAAATATCGCTGTTCAAGTGTGTGGGAGATTATGTTAACCTTTTGAAGCCTGTGTTCAGTCTGTCCATTTCGCCGAGGTGCGTGCAAAGTTTTATATATCTTGGTTCACGCGGTACAGAACTTGACAAGCTTTATTGCTATCGAGTTGTACAGGTGAAAAGACTTGCGCTTACATAAGCACAAGTCGGACTTAAGTACGATTACAATTATTTGTATCTATTTATAGTCATTTATTAATATATATATTCGTTTATCACGAATATATAGCTATACTAGGGACAGGGCCCTTACACCCTCCCCCTCAGGACGGAACACCGTCCTCAAGAACTGTTATATGTGCATAGAGTACAATATATACATATAATTAACAATTTCGAGAAGTGTGAATACACTTCTCCCGATGCGTTGGCAACGGTTAAGTCATTTCGACTTAGCTCATTCCCCAATCCTCGGGGTTGCCAGGCTCCTCGAGGAGTTCCTCATCGCCCAGCCTTGGCCCTGAGGTCGAAGGACCATCCTCGTCCATTTGGGACGGGGAAGGAGGATGTTGTTCCTCCTGCGCAGTCGATCGACTGCCTGACGGCCCAGCGAGGGGGCCATCACCTTCAAGTGGGACCGCGCGATTTGCGATTGGGTCCCACATGATGGAGACGTTGGCTATCCAACGTTCCCCAGTAGCGTCCAACGCCCACCCATTGGGGGCGATGCTCATGGGGCGGGGAGCGAAGTCCCCACTATTGCTGTCAGAAACAGCAATCTCCCATCGAGAACGATCCTCGTTAAGGACGCAACCAGGGATATAACGAGGGTCAACCTCGTGAAGGTATTCGGCCTCCATCGTGGATGGATGGCCTCGGCGAATCCTTTCCTCGGCCAATAGGACAAGGTTGGGGTTCGCCAGGCTGCGCGCCATTTGGAGGGCGGCAAGACGATTATGGGGTTGAGCCCCCATCAATCTCGAG
>KV419417.1:74173-285226 GCA_001630475.1 Sistotremastrum niveocremeum HHB9708
TGCCAGTGCGAGAAGGCCCAGCTGCGCTTCCCGCACTATCCCCAATAGGGTTAGTCCCTGCGTCGGCTGGTGCGTTAGCGCCAGCGGTGGCAGTTCCTACGGCCCTTTTTCTAGAGGGTCCGGCCATATACGATATAGCAGCTATGCTAGTTCAAAAAACTGCAAAGTTTTATATATCTTGGTTCACGCGGTACAGAACTTGACAAGCTTTATTGCTATCGAGTTGTACAGGTGAAAAGACTTGCGCTTACATAAGCACAAGTCGGACTTAAGTACGATTACAATTATTTGTATCTATTTATAGTCATTTATTAATATATATATTCGTTTATCACGAATATATAGCTATACTAGGGACAGGGCCCTTACAGTGCGGAACCTTGAGTAACAGTACACTTGCATGTCTTGCAGTCGTGTTGAGCGTTGTATTTAAATAATATAGCCTATGTCAGTTTGAACCGTCAATAAATCAGTCGCACTTCGATCTGTTCTGACCTGTGCTGTAATGATATGTGTACGATTGGATGGGGAAAGGACCGGCATGTTCATCCGGGGGTCGTTGATACCTGAAACATTGAATCCTTCGACAATGATACGCACGGTTGTGGATCCTTTGAGTTGCAGGATGTTGAAGATTCGGCCAGCAAGCACCTCTGAGGTCTTCATATCGATCAATAAAGGTCGCCAATCGGATTGCAAACTGTTGAAAATGCTCACCGCGTTGTCCTTGAAAAATATCCAGGACTGCGTGAAGCAGGGATCTCCTGATTGCGCCACGACAAACTTGCAATGGTCCCATTTCCGCTGGGCCTCTGCTTCGCTTGCCACAGGATGAAGATCTTCACTCCATAAGCGTCCCATTCCCTCTTTCCAGTCAACCGGACGCCTCGCTTTCTTGGATAACAGTTTGACGGATCCTTACATGTACAAGATTAGTTCGGACTGATTTTTAATCGAAATCACGTAGACTCACCTGGGCCAAACTTTGCCGGGCTTGCCCAGCCAATTCTTCTTTGAAGACTGCGTTCAGTGTTCATGAAATTGCGGATGGCATGTCCGCACTGAACGTAAGTCCCGGCATTGTTCTTCCACCATCCTCCGCTGAGCTGATGCTTAACTCTTTCCATATCCGCTGTTTTCACTGCAATATCTCGACTTGGAGAATTGTGGTTGGATAGGATGCTGCACATGCGGAAGATTGCATTCCAGCATTCGAAAACTTCGGTCGAGAAGATGACAGCGGGTCCGAATCGTTTGATGTCGTCTTTGAGGTGAGTGAATTGATGCAGTTTGACCTTGGTCAAGATTTTTGTTGGGTCAATCATGGACCATATGTCAAGCGCATTGTCCACGAGAACTTGAAGATCGTCCTGCAAAGAATATCCTTAGTGATGGCAAGCGACAGCGTCATGTGGAACGCACAAGATACTGGTCAATATCGTCAATTTCTGGATACCATAGCAGTGCGCCGAGTTCAGCGGTGGCCTTCCACAAATCAAAGCCCTTTGAATCGCAAAGATCTTCGTGAAAATGGAAAGCTGCCAGTTGTTGCAGTGACTTGAAGTGCTTGCCAATGAGGGAATTCTTGTAGCGAAGAATGTATCGCGCTCGAAGCGCGGGAATTGTGAGACCGTCAACATTGGAGCTCTGCAATCTGGTGGCAAAGATTTCATCCTTTTTCTTATCCCAAGGGTCTGTGAGCTTGAACCAGGCATATTTATCGTCTCCGAGAAGCTTTGAGTGCAAAATTTCCAGCGGAGTGTCCGGATGAGGATCCGCTCCTGTTTTTGAAATGTGAACAATTATCGCAAAGGAAGTGTTGAGCGAACCTTGACAATTCATCAGACAGTTGTAATGATCTCCAGGTCTCAAGGATTCCCGCAGTGCTGGGAATCACCGATCATCACTCATTAGCTCTGCTGTCCGCTCAGCTTTTGAGCGAAGAGAAAGTAGACTCACGAGAATTTTCGGGAAGTGCTGCATATCGTTCGGGAGGCTGGGTGACAACCCATTTGAGAACTTGCTCTTGGATATCTTCCTTGATCTTCTGCTTGAATGCTTTGCGAGCCTCGCCTTTCAATTTGTTTCCTCTCAGGTCAGGGTGGCGGTTCGGCGAATCTTGTGCGGTGAGGTCTTTGAACATGGCGGAGGATTTTTCCAGCATCTGCTTAATCCAGATTTGAGCAACTCTGTCCTTGATCCCAGTATCGGTTTGTATACGCTCGACAGCGGCTGCAACACCCAGGGCTGCGGCTGCAAACTGCTGATGGATGATGGCAACGGTGTCAGTTTGCGAACGTGGGACACCTGGCTAAAATGCAATCAGCGGATGCCGTATTTCCACTCAAAGTTTGACTGACTGAAAAATGAGCGTGATAGCCTTCATCAGTTTCTTTTTCTTCGATAGTCCCGCCCATGAGATCCCGTCGGCAGCCGTGATTGTCACCAGCATGGGAACAAAGCTCTTGAGCTTGCGGATTGTCTGCTGGAAAGAGGTGAGGATGGACTGAGAAGATAATATCCTGGCCAAGCTGGCAGTCAAATGCCGGATGCCAACGCCCATTACTTCAAGATTGTATGAATTTGATAATCGGTCATCAGAGGAGGGGTCAATAACTTACAAATCCTCCATCATCCCTTCAAACTGCTCCAAAGCACAAGTATCAGGACTTGTTGAGCAGAATCGAATAAAGTATTCTTGAGCGAGTTTGGCGTGAGGTATACTGAGGTTGGCCAGATAAATATTCGTGTGAGCATTATATTGCTTGCTTCGATTTCCGGAAACATCATCTGCCCAAGGCATGATGCGAATACTGAACGCTGGCTTGCCGTTTGCGATTTTTCTAATGGGGTTAGGCATGCACTCTGCCCACTCCAGCGATGTTTCTGGGGAATTGGGAAAAAAATATAAAAGCCTGGGCAAACCCAATGGTCTGTGCACTCACCGGTGAACCTGGGAGGTCCCTGAACATTTTTAATGTCCACAAGATTATACTGAAGCTCTTTAGCTGGAATCTTTGGTTTGGTACCCGTCTGAACATGAAATATATGCGCCTAATCACACGGAGTCGGTTAGCCGATCTTATCGGAAAGCATAGCGCGACTTGTGCCAGGTCAATAACTCCGACTTACTTCACGATCTTCGACAACAGGATAACACTCGGCATGGACGACATTCTCGACGACCAGCCATCTGAGAGGAATGACGAAGGTCCCGTCTCGCCGAAGAGCAAGCTCGTTGACGTAAAAGTGCCGATATGGCGCTTCCTCCCAATCTGCCCACATTGGTGTCAGCGCATCGCCATCAACCTCCTTCAACCACTTGTCTGCTTGAAATGTCTCGGAGACCACCTTTGTTTCGACGGGATACAAGTTCAAGTGAGGCCGGACCATTGGATTGGCAAAGTCCAGAGCAAGGAGATCGGCAGCATGGTTCATATGATAGGAGTGCCCCAGCGCTGATAAGTGTTCCTTGGGCTTCAGTCCCATCTGCCTCGTGAGTTCTGCTTGTTTCTTTCGCAATCTCTTGAGCGAAGGCACACCCTTTGCCCCACAGATACGCATTGCCCAGATGAACAATCTCATCTGATCGTCGGACAGCCGTAAGCGCGGTAGATTGTCCATCAAATCAAGTACGAACATCTGTCGAGAAGTAAATCAAGGTATGCAAATGTGATTAAGAGGACGACTGACCGGCAATGATCCATGAGGTGCCCAACGATCATCCTGATCACAGGTCTCGTCCTCATCAAACCCACTGTCTGCATCAGAGCCCCCGTCTTCGTCTTCGTCCAAACCTGCAATGGAGACCAATCATTAACAATTTGGTTACATGTTGAATCAACAGTTTAAACGCACCCAGTTGGTTCAGCAATTGACTAACGTTGGTAACACCTGGATCCTCTTCGACGTCCGACTCCATGCAATCCAAAATCGCATATGGATCTGTCTCCAAAATGTCCATCTCCCTTTCCAAATGTGACCTCAATGCCTCTCTTGGGTCAACTCCCGCTGAAAAAGTCACAGGATTTCCATCGAGATCCAACATTTCGTCGTCGTCTTCAAAGTTCAACCAATACTCTAGTCTCTCGCGAGGATTCTCCTTTCCTGCATCACTCTCATTATCTGCATGATTGAGGTGCTGAGGAAACGAAAGCACAGCCGGCTGCGCTGGTGGCATGACATCATCAGGTATGTTCTTGTTCGACGTTTCCTGTGCTGCCAAGAGAGCATCGGCAAGTGCTTGCTTATGCATTGCAGTTCGAAGTAGGGCTCCTAACGGTTCGGATCGGATCGGTTCCGGTTGGAAAACCGGTCAAAACCGTGCCTCAGACTATCGATTCGAACCGCTCGGTTCCAAACCGCGGCAAACCGCGGCCATCCGCGGTTTGTGAGTGCGAACCTCCTGTAGAGCACCGTACTTCGTAGTCTACATGTAATACATTGTCGTTATCACTCTGATTGCCTCTTCCGTTTCCTTCCTCGTTCGCCTCCCCGTCCCATCCGCTTTTGAAGCAGAATGATGCTTCTCGTCACCATCATCTCCCGGATTGTTGACTCGCTGAGGGATGCACGGCGCAGCGATACCAGGTCCCTCCCGATGCTGAATGAGCGTTCAACGCTGACAGACGAGCCTAGACCGATGTTAGAGCAGTTCCTGGCAGCTATAGTGGCTTACCTGGAATGGCCAAGAAATCTCGTGCCATCCTTGCAAGACGAGGAAATTCCTTCTTATTCTTCTTCCACCATTCCAACGGATTTACTTTCTTGGCTCGACCTTCACGGAGATATGTCTTGATTTCATCATCTTCTTCCTCGACCGTTGGCTCGTCATCAGCAAATCTTGACTCCATTAATTGTTCAAATTCATTGAGTTCCCGTGCAACATTGTTGACCTCCTGACGTGACTGCGTGGCGCCAGCGCTGTATTCGGTGTTGTACGTCTTGACGAAGGACTCATGACATCCTCGCACCCATTCTTCGCAGAAAATCTCTTCGTTCTTTCCGTTCTTGAAAAGTACGTCCTTGAAATTCGGGTCTAGTACTGAACAAACAGTCAACATTAGACGAAGCTAGCGGAAGGGCACATAAAACTTACGTGTTGCAAAATAGTAGTACTCGGTCTCGGACGATGCTCGATCAAACCACTTGAGAAGTTTGTCTCGGCACGCTGCAATGCCGGCAAGAAGAGAAGGGTTGGCGAGAGCGGTCGGAGAGCTTTTGATCGTGTCGAGAAAGTCTACAAGTGAGACGAAGGCGTTCATGGAGGAGCTGAGGGTGGGTTTGGAGGTGGTCGACATAAAGGTAGATGCCCGTTGGAACATCTTGCTTTGATGAGATGACGAATAATGCGAATTGAAACAACGAGCGCACCTTTAACCATCCACACAGCACCTGCGCCAAATTCCATTCCGCCTTGTCCAGCTGATGTTGTGCGAAGTAGGGGTGATTAGCATCCTGGCACACTGCATCAACGACCTGAACGTGAGATCAAATCCGTTAGCAATGGAAATAAATGTCAGCAAAGACAGACGCACATCCCGAAGATCGATAGCACGTTCGATCATCAACATTGTCGAGTGCCAGCGAGTGACCACATCAAGTATCAGGCCCCATACCCGGGCCTTATACTCTTCCTTCTTCTCTTTTGCTTTCCGCTTGCGTCCTTCCTCCAATTTCTTGAGCGCCGCTTTGAAGAGCTCGTATCGTTGAGGACTTGAACGAACAAGCTTTGAGATACTACGAATCTGGAGCACGTCGTGAGTAATGTATACCAATCATAATCACAGAATCTCACCTTTGAAATAACCGTTGCGGCATTTGGTGGCTCTCGTATATTCGGTTCAGAGGTTGTCGGTGGTGTTGGCGTAACGGTGGGCTCGTCTCCGCCGGACTCCGAGACTAGCTTCTCGGCCTCTTCTTGCGTCATCGCCTCTGCATCGAAGACGGATTCCTGAGCATCCTCCTTTGAGATGACTTTGATGGTGGTGAGAAAATCGACGACTGCGAGATGGATGATGTGGGGTAGGCATCTGATGGTGAACTTGTCCGGATCGACTGGTTCGTCTTCGTCGAGGTCCATGCCCAAATTGAAATCATCAGAACCGTTGCCGGCCTCCTTGAGTCGCTGGATGCGTTCTTTGTATACGGGAGTAAGTTGCCGTGCTATCTCTTTCATCAAAGTGCCGTTGTTGCTTGCATTGTCGGCAGTGAGTGTTAAGAACTAGCCAATTTGACTTGTGAGAATGTATAGGATCAAAGAGATGGCTACGCACCTGTTCGACAAGCCCCATATCATCGAGAGCCGACATGAAGGTCCCACCGAGATTCTTCCCCTCATGCGCCCCATGCAACCCTGCAAAATCGATCATGCATTCTTCTAATTCCCAATCCTCCGTGATCCAATGCCCGATTATTGACATGAACGCAATCCGATTCGGCGAGGTCCATGCATCTGCTGCAAAAGCGACCTTGCCGATGTCTTCCCCCTGAATGCAAGGCGCTCTTCAGTAAGCACAAACACGGAGGCATCTTGGTATGCAGACTGACCTCGAAGTATTCCTTCATCCAATCCTTCAGGTCCGTGCTGAGCCTATCGATTTTGTTCTTCAGTTGATCAGCGCCGACCAGTTTCTCGCGGAGATGAGGTCGATTATAGCAGATCATATCAAGAAACTCCGCGGACTCGATCTCGGTGAACGGTCGATTCTTGACGATGATGTATCGCATAATCCTCTCGTAGAACTCGTCGAGGTCGAAGGACTGACATGGTGATTCAGACGACGTGAGAGTCAAGTTAAGGTCGGTTACATAATCGGCTACTCACCTCTTTCAGCCACGACTTCAGACCCTCTCCTTTGGCTGCAGCGATACGTCCATTAGCTTCATCGTCGGCTCGCATTGCTTCCTTCCAGATACCGGAGTGTTCTTTTTCCATGTGAGAATTATAGTTTGAAGTCGATCCCTGAGTACTTTTGCTGACTGTCCAAGGACCGCCGCGAGCACAAGTGCCATTCGTAACCCCACAACTTAGATTGCACGACACCAGCTTTCCCCCATCGTCCTCTTTAACGTTTGACACTGAAAGAAAATGGTATACCAAAGCTTTCTTGCCTCGAAAATGTTTGCATTCGGCGGCATTGTTTTCCTTCGCTCGGCCCTCCATCTGAAGACGATGCTCCTCCAACGCATTGCCGGTCTCAACTCTCAGAAGCTGGATGTTCGACTTCTTCGATGGCTGTCATCTTCAACTTCGATTGCCGAGGCTTCTAAGATTGAAGAATAAGTATTAACCTCTACATGTGTCTGCCGGTGGGACTGACGATTACTGCCGTTCTGATTCTGATTTTGATCATCAGGTGGGGCACGTGAGGCGCTCGTGCTTGAAGTCTGGGTCTGTGTTGCCTCGGCGGTGGATGTCTGTGCGGTCCCCGTACCGCTGTCATGGGTCTTTGTCATTTTTTGTCAATGTCGAACCGTGCAGATGGTACGTACCTTGACTTCTTTCTCAACCTTTTTGTTTTCTCTTTACTCTTGTTGGAGGCCCGTGGCTGCACCACAACTCCGGTTCGTTTTTTCTTCCAATTAGGATCTTGTGGTGAGACACCGGTGCCACTACCGCTGGCTGTGGGAGTCGAGCTCCGTTCTGCATTGATAGCGGCCAGGTAACCGGTTATATTTTTGTTCCTTTTACCTCGGCCTTGCTCAACATTTTCTGCTGTAGTGGTGTGCTCCGAAACGCTTCCTGTTGCAGCCGGAGGTGGGGATGTCTCAGATGTCTCAGACCCAGACTCTGAGTCATCCACAGTCCTGGGTCTCTTCGCAGGCGGAGGGTCACCCCTTTCTGAGGTTTCGGTGTCGGAATCAGACATTGGTGAGCGCTTCGAGGTCTAGGAGCTGAGGATGTGATGAAAATTTGTGCAGAGGAAAGAGCACAACAATAATAAACAAAAGGCCATGGTTTATGCGCTGCCGCATAGTGTAGACAAATGTGAAGTATATTATATTACAGAAGGGAGTCTGAAATATCAACTTCAACTTGAGAATGTGCCAGGGAGCACGTACTAACACTATCCGAGAGCAGAGAAGCGGCTTAGACGCTTCGTTGATAGCGCGCGTCTCGGAGGTATTACGAACCGCGGCTAGCCGCGGATGGCCGCGGTTGCGAACCGTCGGTTCCGAAACGCCTCCGGACTCAAACGGAACCGGCATCCGATCCGCCAAAACCGTCGGTTCGGTTCGGCTAGCCGAACCGTTAGGAGCCCTAGTTCGAAGATGGCCAGGTTTGGAAGTCTTCAACATAACAAAGTCTTGCGAAACACTGCTCGCCGAACAAAGGATACATCGAATTTTTTTTGGATTATCCGGGAGTACCTCAAAATCTCCAATTAATTCAGTGTCAGTTTTGCGTGTCAAATGTTGAGGGAGATGATACTCACGTGGATCTTTTGAATTTGCAGAACGTCGAGGGCCCATTTGTGACAGAAAAATCGCTGAGTCCCGATGGGCCGCCCTAAAGTGCCCCTGGAACTCCGCCGCAAAGTTCAACATCCCTTGTTCCACTTTCACACAATCCCCTCCTTAAAATATTAATCTCCAATTAATCTCCTCATCCTTTGGTTAAATTTCACTCTGTGAGCCTTCGTTTTTGACCTTATATCCGTGCATGCATCTCAAAGATCCGTCCCAGCTTTTTATTCAGCATGACCGACTGGCGAGCTGCCGCAGAAGGTCCTTCTTCTCCAATTGAACAGAGCGGAAGTGTTTCGCCTCCTCGTTCTTCATCGCCCTCCCCTCTGAGCACCAGCAACACTTTTTCGACGACCAGCAGCGAACACGAGGGTGATGATGGCGCCTCGGCGACTTCCTTTGCCACGGCAACCAAACGTCCACGCACCGACTCTGTCGGGCTTGTGCAATTCACTGATCATCAGGCCCGCCGATTGAAGTTAAGCACTGACGACATGAATAGTGTGTCTCGAGCAATCAAAGTAAGTACTTTTTGGCCTCGCCTTTGTTCTGAGCCATGTTGACATCGTCGGTCAACTCAGTGGTCGTTGGAGGAAAAGCAAATGTTCATCATCGCCAATACCGTCTCTCTTCAAAGCCAACTTCAGGTGATTACCAAGAAGCTGGATGACACTGTCAACGCCAAGGCTGGCTTTACCATCCCAAAAACCCTTGAGGTGGGTAACAAATGCGCGCTTTGGGCGCTTTTAACTCACAATGTATTTCCAGGACAAAATCGATGTCTGGGTTTGGAAGATCATCCTCTTGCCAACCCTCCCAGCATATCAAGGAGTGGCGGGTCCGACCCCGAGATTAATTGTGAGTTTCCGGCTCATTCTGTGAACAATTCTGACCTTGATCCAGGACATGATCAAGACCCACAAATGGGGTTTCAACCCAAAGCCCGAAGATTCCAAAGCCCACTGGAAGATAGTGACCAAAAAAGTTCAAGATCAATTCACTCAAGCTCGCTATGCTATCAAACAGCAGGTACGGCTCCTGCCCTCCCTTCCTATTGCGTCCACACTGACATTCTTCAAGATAATGAATTCTTTTGGTGCTCCTGCTTCCGCAGAAGATCCGACAATTGTCGGCAATCTGGGAATCGGTGATTTGTGCACCAACCTCGCCCGTGTCAATCCCGAGGCTCAGATCGTGCCTGACGCTGCACTGTTAGCCCGCGTGGCGTTCCTGGTGAGGACCTCTTGCATGACCGGTGACTGTTTACTGATTCAGTTGTACCAATTTCAGCGTTCCGAAATTCTCAAGAACAAAGAGAGAGACGCGTGGGTTGTCATTGACGGGGAGCTTGAGAAGATTCGAGAGGCTTTCGGGAAGAATGAGGAAAAGATGTCCAAGTAAGTGAACTGGTTTTGTAATCAACAGCGTCATGCTTACGCGCAAGTCGTCAGAATGTTCAAGCGGCTTCTCAAAGAGGATCGCAACACTTACGGAGAGTGCGATGTGACTGCAATCCAGAAGGCGGCAGAAGGCCAACGTGCAACGCTGAACACCACCGAGGCAGCAGCGTAAAAGCCTCGGGGAGCTTTACATTCTTTATTTCGATAGTTTAACGTAGTTTTTTAGCCTCCAGTAATAAATTCGATTTTTATAATGAATATGTTCTGATAATGAGACAAAAAAGGACCCAGCACAAACAGTTTTCATAGACTCAACACCATCTCAGCCCGATATGAAATTGATATCATACAATATCTACTGAAAGTCTCACAGCAGAGCGGATATCAGAGGAGACGAAGGCGAGGGTCTCGTGTGATATCGCCTCGAAAGGATATCCCCTGAGTTTATGATCCGACATCAAAAAGTCTCGGCCTGATATCAGGCGGTATTCGGAGCGGAATGCTCGGAGAGTCTCGCGCGGGATATCAATCCGATATCCGGCAGGAACGGTGGTGTACCGTAACAGCACTACGTGTCACGGTACTACTTGGACAGGTAACTAAGTATATACAGGTGCGACTTTCATTGACTTTCATTGAATATCATTGACTTTGCTAGCTCCGCGTGTATAACTCATCGCGAAACACGGTTCCCCTCAAGTCTGACTGAAACTGCAAGATTCCTACGTTTCATTATCAGGCGGCTCGATTTTCTTGCTCTGGCCTTCCTATTCTAATCTCTTGCGTCCATTGCTCAGGCTTGAACTGTCCAACAAAATAAGCCGTGCGCCAGTCGCGTCGGACGCGTCGTCGACTCGTCGCTAGACCTGTTTCTCGTGGTAGCACGAGAATTTCGGGGGGAAAGACTTCAACGACTGCGTATATCGGATCGTATAGAGAAATATCATGGCAGAGCGCGTCAAGGAAGCGCTTGAGCAGGTCGAGCAGGAGATTCAGGAGCAGATGAGGCAATTCTCAGATGTCGACGAAGGTCAGGATACATCGCTCGCAGAATTCTCGAGAACTAATGCACGCGGAATTAGCTTCCCTCTTTCTAGAGAGACTTCAAATCAGGGTAGCCAAAATTCAAACGAAGATGCTCAACGAAAAGAACGCCCTGACTCCTGTTGGAAAGCTTCCTGATGAAATCCTATTGAAGGTGTTCAAACACTGCGTTGAAGGCGTGGCGGAAATCCATTATCATAACAGGAGGGCACCCATACATCTGTGGACAGCTATCATCCATACGTACGTCGTCATTGTCCCTTGCATGGTTCATTGGCAATACCAGACCTCTGACATATTCCACAAGTTCTGCGCGATGGCGGCTTCTTGGCCTCCAACATGGGGCTATGTGGTCAGAAATTAACCTCATGTGGCCAGCAAAAACGATAGATCGTTTTCTCACGTTCAGCGGAAAACATTCCCTTCATTTATTCCTTCCCCAGCCACGACCCGGGCTTTTGCAGCAGTACACTCATTATCTAAAAGAGTGTTCGCTTCGTCTCTCCGGTGTTTCAATCTCGTCCGATGCTCCTCCTTCAAGTACTCACGTCGGGGTTGTGGAACAGTTACTTATGTACGTCATTCGTCTAAGACTTCCTGCGTTGCGGACACTCGTCGCGATCCGTGAGCCCTCAACGGATCGTCCGATCGTCATCTGCCGCGTCATCTCCCCTGCGTTAAAAGTTCTTGTCCTTGCTGGATTCAAGCATCCAACTTCTCGAGCCTCCTACGCCGGTCTCACATCCATCCATATCCATGACGTTATATTCAAACGCTCAGAACTGCTTGCCCTCCTTCATAAAAACAGATCGTTGCGGACACTCGAGTTGAGTTCTGGCTTACGCCAGACCCATCCTACGGACCATGAGGATTTCGAGCCTTTCGAACATAACATCTCGACTCTCTGTATAGGACCTTTCCATGCCCTCGATGTCGGAGTTCTCTTCGATAAAGTGAATTTTACGAGTCTCAGCAATCTTCGCTTCCATATACGAGAAGGAATTCGAGTAGCGCAATTGCCCGCAGGTTTACAACCGTTCGTACAAGATCCGATCTCGCTCAGGTTATTGGAAGATCGGTTCAAAAATCTTATACGCCTCGTCTTCCAAACACATCCTTATCGAACTTACGAAGTCACCACGCTCGCATCCCTTTCCTCGGGCAGACCCGATTTTTGGGGACCACTTCTATCCGAATTGTCGCTGTCGTCATCTTCACGACTTTCCACTCTGGAGATCAATATTCAATGTCTGCCGTATGCCGATCTCTTGGCCATGTTTCTCCGCACATGCTGCTCCAAGCTCAAGCATCTCATTCTGTCCACCGCCGACATGCAACCATTCCTAGATGCGGTGAATACTGATATTGGCCTACTATCGACTCTTGAGACCCTCAACCTGGGGCGCACAGAGATCATCCCAAAGAAATTTGTGGAATGGCTGGAGAACCGTGAAGGCGGGTATCAGAGGCTTCAAACTCTCACTCTCCCCAATCGATTCGCGTGGGACGTGAGCTGGCCTCGGTTGTTTGCGTTGGCAGAAGACCTCGTCATCCAACCCGATTGATGCAGACAAGCCTGAAGTTGAGGAGATTACTCGTTTCGTGGTTTTCTTGATGTGAGGATGATTCGGTCGGTCCGGGTCGAAAGGGCTGGAGGTCTTCAGGCCTACTGTTGATTGGGTCTATTTGAAGGCAGGCATCAATTTGAGGAGCTAGGATGAATAAATTTCGATGGGCAACTGAAGGCCACATGGAAGTCGGCAGTTGGGAGTTTGTACTCAAGACATTCGGTCTTTCAGTTTCCCTTGGCAATCACTATTGTAGTCCTCTATTGAGAATTCGAAACTCGTTGACGTTAGACACAGGGTGATGCGTATTCCCAATGCAAACAGATAATAATTAGTGTTATTTACATGACCCCCCACACTTGAGGACGTCCACACAGCCCAAGGCCAACCCGACAATGAAAGAAAGGAACATATATGCTAAATGGATGAGAGACATGATACTATGTACCATGTACCACTATAGATGACAAAAGACAGTGAGCGTGAGACGATCGCAAAGACACTAACAGAATCCCAAAGGCGAGAATGTGAAAAGAGACAACAGATCCAAATACGAAATAAAGTCTTAATAGAAGAAGGGTACATCTATCAGCAAGCCGATAGACACGCCGGTACTTGACCGGTGGGTCGAGAAATGGAAGATGAGTAAATAAGAGAAGGAGAACCATTAGGGTAGAGGTACAGATATGACGTCCGTAGTCTTCGAAGGAAACCGAATGTGAACGGCGTTGTGAGTGGAGCAGAGCAGGTATTTGACGATGATGTGGTATTGGTATGTGAGATGGAATGATGATGATCCTGTTGGTGATGACGCTGGCTGGCACCCTATCTTGAATGCGATATGAAGTTGGAGAAGAAGACACCTGCGTGCTTCCTCGATTTTTAGAGATGGACGTGATTTTCGGTGGAAGGCGAAGACAGAGATTAGATGTCGAAGGACATCTTTTCGCGGTCAACGGCCATGATCCGCGCGTATTCCAGCATCAGCCTGAGCCATTATTAGCACTCATATCCTGTGAAGCAAGGAAATAGGATGACGTACCGGAACTGATAAGCACACATATCCTCCATTCTCCAAAATTCCAAACTCCACTTCCGTCCTTCCATCGCGATCTTCTTCGCAAGCTCATCATGCCCTCTTCTCCCCTCACCGCCATCTCCTTTACTCTGATCGACTTCCGCGTTCAGATCTCCATGGAAGAACAACATCGCATCGTACAGATCCGAAAAGTCATTTTGAATAGGGACGTAATGTAACCACGGCATGACGCGGTCTTGATACCATTCCGGATGGATCGTCGTCTTGAAGACGAGTGATTTGGACGTCATCAATCTCTTGAAACGTGCTGACCATCCGTTCCCGTCGATCTACATCGCATCGCGTCATGAGTAAAGATTCGAAAGAGAAGAAGAGGAAATACCGACATCCATGACATATTTATACACATTCGCCTCGCCGAATTGCTGCTTATTTCGCCAATCGAACATCGCTCGCACTTCTTCACATGCCCTGCCTTCACCACACTGAATAGGCTCTCCGGCGAATGCGATATCCATGAGGGCGTTGTTCAAACGTCCAGCTCTCATTCTAACCTCCTCGCCGACAGGAGCTTCTTCTTCTCCCTTCCTGGGCGGAAGATAGACGTCCTGGAATCCATCCCGACGCGACACCGCACTCATCAATCTCACTCTTTGAGAAGAATTCCAGGGCATATCATCTTGGAACAATATGCCGGTATTGGATCCACGCCATAATATCCGCTCGTCCGATTTCTGATCCCATTCAATCGGATCATCGACTTCTTCCATCCATTGCTCGGGAGCAACGGTAAGGATATCGGCGTGGAATGCGGTGGAGCAGATAGCGAATGTGGGGATGAGGGTAGGATGAGGACCAGGGCCTTCGCGATGGGAGGCTAAAAAGCCGTTGTAGAGGACGTGAGAAGGGTGTGTACAGGGATCCATAGATTGATAGTGGTTGTAAATGAAAGTACGGGAAGGCGAATCATGTTCTTCGTCTTCGCCAGATGGATGACGGAGAGGCGAGCCATGAGCGCAGTTCGCAGCCCAGCCGTGGGTCGAAGATTGAGGCGGGTCATGGATATCAATATCTGCTCCAAGATTAGACTCTATTCTCAGGCTGCGAGGTGGGAAGAGATACTCACATCCACCTTCGGCAGCCGCTTCTTTAAGCGCTTCGCGATGCTCGTATGAAATAACATGTCCAGGTCCGTCATGAATGCTCATCGTCGCTCTGAAATGAGGCAACGAGCTGCCGGCAAGTCGCATAACAGCCATTTGATCTTCCGCTCGGGGGACATCGAGAGGGTTGATAGCTCTCATACCCTGTTCGTCATTGATGATCGTATAAGTATCCTCCCGCTTCTCCGCCTCCTTCTGCAGCTCCTGAAGATCCCGAGGGTCGACACCCCAGAACGGCTCAATATTGCGCCATATCTGATCGTATTCGTCTGGAAGCTGAACCTTGTGTTTCACCACAAAGTCCCACCATTTGTCGAAGCCTTTGGGTGGCTTACGTCCGTAACGACGTTTGTACTCGGCGACGGCGTCTTTGAGAGTGCGGGATTGTGTAGCGAGCTTGTCGTTCCAGACTTTTTGAGCGTGGTCTGTTAATTCAATGATGGGGTGACGTCCGGCAGGGTTGACTTGGAGGAGGCCGTCTGGGCGGTAGGTGTGTTTTCCGGTGGCCACTGTTGGCGTTTTGGGTTTCCTGACGGGAGGGATAGGTGAACCGGGACGCGGAGCGTCCATCAGGTCATCGACAGCAGGTGAGACCCCGGTAGGCGAGCATTGGAACTGGTCCAAGCCTGAGACACGCAGGCTATGATCTTCGAGCTCGTCTGAGCCATAGCCAAACGACGAAGGTAGACGTGTAGGGTAGAAATCTTTGAAGTTGAAATCTGGTATTTGAAAGGAGGGTAGTGCAGTAGGAATGAATTGCTGGGCAAAGAGGACACGCCATATGCCATAAGCACAAGCTATATAGACAATGACCCGTCTAAGGACGGCTGGTCGTCGAAGTTGGGCGATAATGAGGCTGATCATCGTCGGCGACGACGAGGAGAAGGTAAAGAGCGTTGGGTGGGAAGTCTGTGTGGGGGTGTGGTGTGGGAGGAGGCGAGCGAAGGAAGAGAAGAAAACGTTCCAGTCAAATCAGGAACAAGGTCCCAAACAGGGGCAAACACAGTCTTCCATGCCAGAGCTCGATCACCTCATACAGGGGTCAAAAACAAAGATTATCCTCCAGTCTTTTGCTGACAGGATCCTGATTCTCGTTACTCAGCGTGGCAAAGTCGGAAACCTTGTCAGTAATTTTCTCCTGTTTTATCTATTTTTCTAAGGCATTTATGAATTTTTGATTGAATTTGATTTCGAAGATCCAAGCATCAATTCCCCCAACAACGCCGTTGATATCATCTGAAGATGTCTCTTCTGCCATCCATTTAACACCTTTACTCGGTGCTGCCCCATCCGCCCATCTTCACACACTCCACGCCCTCTACGCTACCCAAATCGCTTCGCATATCTGGCTCGGAAGCAGGCTTGGCGCAGACCGGAGGCCAGTCGTTGTCGGAATTGCCTTGAATAGAACAAAGTCTCCTAACGGGACTGACAAGGATAGGGATGATGACGATCTGACGCTGAGTGATGAGGAAAGATCGACGTTTCAAGGCGTTATGGACATGGTCAAAGAAATTTTGACCGCCGCGAGCAACGCGCCCGGAGCAGAGGCTGTGGATCCTAACACCGAGCGTGATCTATGATGCGAATTATCGTTGATCCGACTCAGCACTCAGGTTGTGGAACTTTATTTGACCGTCGTGCACGCCGTATCGGCAGACCATCTAATCTTATCCCTGCCGAGAATCTGATTTGTGACAACTAGGAAGCGTTAGAAGTAGTGCTGCGGTTACTGTTGTGCAGTCGGGTAGTAATGCGACGAGCCGCTGTTCTGAGGTATAGGAAATCCCACATCCCTCAGTGATTCAATCGGGTCGAATGATGATCTCTTTTATCCACGCAAACAACCCAGGGCATGCAAATTGTTGGAGGAGAGTGAGAGTTGGGAGGCGAGGATACGCCCCTTCGCGGTTGTCAATCCATTTCACCAATTTCTTGGGAATGATCGTTCAGCGCTCCAGGTCGAGGGTTTCGAGATTTGGGAGAAGACCAACGTCAGTAGTCAACGCATTTAAAAATTGGGTCGTGTCGGCGGTGAACAGACTGAGATGCCTGAGTTTGGAGCAGCATGTTCGAAGAAACAATGCCCAGATCTCTCCATCCGGCAGACCGCTCATATTAATCTCCAGAGTGGTAAGTTGCGAAGGTGACCACGACAGCGCCAGTTGGGATAGGATTGCTTCCCAAAAGCTCCGAGCAGATCGATCCAGAGAAGGGGATACAATCAGGGTGATTTGGTACGTTCGATAAGGATGGGATTGGAAAGCGAGGTGATATGAACGTCCAAGGCTATCTTCTGACAGCTTAAGCGAAAATGACTCGTGTACGAACGGTCGCAAAGCTGCGGGTAACTGTAATGCTTGATTTTCTTCTCGTATTTCAAGGGCAAGTTCGCTCAAATTCTGGAAATCCACTTCATCGAAGATGGCTACCACATCCTGCACCCGAAGAGGTCCTACTCTGAGAGTGGAGATATTGTGCTGGAAAGGCTGAAAATACTCATCGACGAGGGAGTCATCGCACTGGAGCAAACCTGCACCCAGCTCCAAGGTTCGCAACGACTCATTCTCCTCAAGAAGGGCGAGCAAGTCTTGACGTCCGAGCTCGACCTCGTCGATATAGACGGCTGTGAGGCCCCCGTAAGAAAATTCTAGGTTTGGTTCAATTGCGCGAAGGACGAGCACTTTCAGCGCAGGGGAGATGACGCAAGAGATGATGGTGGGACCCTGCGACATGGGCTCACGGGTGGCGACGAATCTTTGTAACACTGGAAGTTTTAGGGAGACGAAGTCATCGAGCAATTTTTCAACCCCCCACATGATCCCAGAACGAACATTGTATGAAATCGAAAAGCCGGAGAGACGCGGAGCACACTGCTCCAAGAGAGAAAGGTACACCCTGCGAGCGTACCGGGGCAATCTCTCTGAATCCAAAGTAAGGAACAGATTCAGGGGATGTTCTCCGCTGAGGACGAGGAAACGATCTATCGTTTGTCGTGGCCACGTGAGGTCTATCTCGGACCACAATGCACGATGCTGAAAGCCAAGGAGACGCCATCGCGCGCAACTAGTGGAATAGGTCAGAAGGCTATTGCCAATGAAACCTGAAAGATACCATGAGTGCGTACGTACGTATGAATGATAGCTGTCCATAGATGTAATGACGCCCTCCTTTCACGATAATCCGTATTCAGCACGCCTTCAACGCAGTGTTCGAATACTTTCAATAGCATTTCGTTGGGAAGCTTTCCAATGGGAGTCAGAAGGTTCTCCTCGTTGAGTATCTTTGTCTGAATTTTGGTTGCCCCGATTTGAAGTCTCTCCAGAAGCTGAGAAGCTAATTTTGAGTGTATCAGTTATGTGAATGTGTGCCAGCGATGTATTCTGACCTTCATCGACATCTGAGACTTCACTTATCTGCTCCTGCACCTGCTGCCCGAGCAGATCAAGCGTCTCCATGACGCGCTGTTCCATATTATCTTCTCTTCACAATCCGTTGTACGCACTTGATTAATTCGTTCTTTCAGAGAATTTCGTGACACGGTATGACAAGAATAGCTCTGGAGGATTCAAGTCAAGGCTATTACATGTAAATTTTTCGCATCAGTCGGCAAGTCAGTCGGCGACATGGTCCGCCCAAATAGAGACAAACATGTTGTGCGGACCAAACACCTTGCCAAACACCAATGTCAAACCCTTTCACATAAGCAAAAATCGGTACTCAATGTAACGTTCGGGCCTGAAGGCCTGAAGTCTACCTCGTGGACTGCTTCTTCCCTATAGGGGTAGCGCGATCTTGATGCTCATGAGAGTCGTAACGCGTGACCGGTGATAGCGAGTAAAATCATCCTCTCATTGCGATCGGTGACTAATTTGAATCAATTATTTGATTGCCGCACACAGCAATTTCAATGTGCCATTGCGCAATCTGTAACTAAGACTTCGTAAGGCCACGTGTCCCATGCTTTGATCTACCTTTATCATAAGGTATCCGTCATAAGGTACCGACAGGGTGTTACATAAGCGAGCGTGACGCCGAACTCAACAGCGTACTCGTCCACGACTACCGCATAGTGAGCAAATCTAAGATAAGGATGAACACGAATATAGACTCGCGAGTATGGGTACCTTAGGGGCAGGTACCCTGGCCCTCAGGGTTCAGTACCTGGACCTGTCAAAAATTTTGGCAACATGATTTTGAACAACCCAGGTACCTTGACAGGTGACCTAGGTATACCTGCAGGTCCATGAATATGGGTAGAATTGAGTAATATGGGTATCCAAACTGGACTCAGGTATCTACACCTGAGTACCCATATGTAATAAAAATATCCATCTGAACACCCATACCCAAGTATCTGAGTGCCTTTGGGTATCTAGATTGAACCCAAGTACCTCAAATCAAGCACAAGTAGATGCCCAATGGATACTGAAAACTCAAGTGAGGCCCAGATATGCTTGTCTCTGACTCATACTAATACATTATAAGTAGTCTAATAATGAGATTTGATCTTGTATGGGAGTATATGTATGTGGATCTGAGATCCAGAGGACTCCTGTCCTTAAACAGGTATATCCATGAGGTACCTGGATAAATGAAATTTTGAGATTTCCAATACCTGTACCTGTGAACTTTTTGCCAGATGGTGTACCTGGACCTGTAAACAATGCAAAAGGCAGGTACCTACCCAGGTACATCCATGGGTACCTTTTTTTTGGTGATATTCGTGTTCATCCTTAATCTAAGACCAGGGTTGAGTGCGGACTGGTTCAGGCTTCTCATCTGTGGTTTCAAAATTCCATTACATGAAGTATTGGTGAAGTAGTAGCCGAAATATATGTGGGGTCCCAACTGAGCGTCTACTATGGTTATTTTGCTGTTTGGCGCAGTTTTCAAATTTTCACTCTGAGAGATTTCGTCAGGGGTTCTCGGCGTTAACGGCTATAAGACGGTGTTAGGGCGGAGTCTGAATCTTCGGGTACACGGAGCTTCCCTTTGCGGCAACCCTCCCACGCCTGCGACGTCTTGAGCAATTGTGCAAGCTCAGAACACACCTCATGCGGCAGTAGAGTGTCAAATCGCCCTTATTTATGATATATTGTCTCGAGACCGTCACAGAAAATAATATATATAATATTTTATGGTAGGGTTGGGTTAGAATTTTTAGGGATTTCGCAGGATTTCATCAGGGTCCTGGGCGCTTGTCACACTGTGACACCCTGTCGGTACCTTACGACGGATACCTTACAGTTGGAGCCGCTTTAAAGCGACCTTTCCCACGGCTTTTCAACCCGACCCCGACTACATTTTCCTCGAACTTCCCAGGGGTCCGGAAACCATTTAGACGTGTTCTGATACGTCCTAGCTACCGCCCTATCTCGCCACTTTTGGCTAATTCTGAGTTTGAAATTTCCCCTCGGGTCTCAAGTGGGATTACATATAGGAGATAACGGAGATAAGGGCAAAAGTAATAGATAAATGATTTAAATATTATTATTTTTAGCCGAGACGTAAATAGATGTAAATAGTTTCGATATTCATTATAATTTATGTGAGGCATATGACATATCAATCAATGTAATATCAAGCGGATTACCAATGGTAACTGTCAGGACAGCCTGGAACCGTGGTCCAATGGCCTAAATAGTATTTTAATTAATATATATATATTATTTTTCCGATCCCCAGCCCGAGTGGGACTTACGTAAGCATCGGGCATTTATCAGATATTTCATTTTTATGAGCAAACGGGTATGTTTCCTTCCTAAAAATAATTGGGACCGAAATCCGGTCAGAACTGGGCCGTGTCCTGAGGTGCCTACTATAAGTGGCTCCAACTGTAGGCATTCCAGAGACAGCGTCGGTTCGAGTCGTCGAGGATAACGACGTCGGCAGCTTGGTCGGCAGGCACATCGGCGTTGAGGCGCCTATGCGGCCTATCCGGTGACTCAAGAATCCCCCATAAGATATAAGGTTTCACTTGATCATCGATAGAGCTTGCGAACCCTCGATCAATGCTCCCGTGACCTCGATATATCCGCTCAATTGCAAAGATCGTGAGGATGGTACGATTGCGGCACTCTCGTGGGCCCGATGACCATTCCTATAGATACGCTCGTCGACACCCATCCAAAGGCCACTCAATCACTCAGCTCTCTCAACGTCACCATCATAGCAGGTGCCTACTGTTTCATCCCACGGCAGTACGACTGGTTTCTGACTCATCTCTGAAAAGACTTAGATGCCAGTTCTCATAGACGCAATAGAAACCGGCACCTGGAAGACGCCTAAGGATTGGCGCGATGTGACTATAGCGGAATGCCAACAGGAGAAGATCAGTCTGAAATACCAACTTTCACCTCCTATCATGATCACCGGATTCAACCTCCTCGACATTGGCAACCACTCCAACGGCAAGCAAATCCGAGCATATTGTCACGCTAGCGACATCGGCTCCTACACATTCACACTCCATTCTGATACATGGGCCGACGGCTGGCTCGCCTCCTCAGTCATATCCTGGCTCGCGATCCCACCAAGCACTACCGGCATTCTTGCTGGCACGTGTGAGGTCCGGCCCATGAACGCCCCAGGGGCTCATTCGACCCACGTTGCATTCCAGGGAGCATTTTCCTACGAGCCCAAAATATTCCTTTGTCTCAACTACGTGGATTTTGGAGGCAATTGGCGCATCGGTACCTGGCCTGAGAATATCACTCGGACGGGTTTTGATGCGGTTTTCGAGAGCAGAGGGCACGACGAGGCTGCTCTGTACGCTGCCGGCGGTAGCTGGCTCGCCTACGAAAGCGGCAAGGAGAACATCAAGAGCGGGAACATAGATGTCGAATGGGTTCCTGCGGGGTCTAGCCAAAAGTCCGGTGTCGTCTATTTCGACCAGCCATTCCGTACGGCGCCCAGCGTGTTTGTTGGACTCACTCAGATTATTTCCCATACGGAATTCAACCTTCGGATTTCGGTGGAAGTGAGAAGTGTGGAGAAGGATAGATTTGATTGGGTGATGTACGGTTGGAGTGACTCGTTGAACTTTGAGATCGGTGCGGCGTGGTTGGCGTTTGTTCAAGAATAATCAGAGAACACGCAGAGGTTATTGTCCCGGAAATTGAACTCGCCTAAAGTAGCAAAGACTGGTAACCTTGTCAGAAGCTATAACTTGATAGAAATATGTCGCTGTATAGCTGGATATAAATATCTTGTAGGTAAAGTCAACCGAGGGAACGACTTTCGCACAAGTCATCGTGTTTCAAGTTGGACCTCTCGAAATGATGGAAAATATTTTATTACCGAGATATTGGGAGCGAAAATTAGAACATGGATTATCTGAAGAACAAATCGCGAGACAAAGAGAAGACAAGGCAGTATCAGGCTGTCCCCGACTGCCGAAACCACGCTCGAGTACCCAAGCGGAACAGTCGGGAAAATCTCGACTTTCATTGTGGCCTTCAGTTGCCCAACACGAGCTATCCCGTGACGGATTCCCGTCCTAGTTCAACACCTCAATATTTGACCTCTCGACGAACAACGGAATTGAACCTGAAGACGTCTACCCGCATCAAGATTTACAAACTTTGGTCTAGAGTCATGTGAACACTTTGGTAAATACATGTAAATACTCAATAAAAACGTCGGAACGAATATACTAGTGGGAGCTAAGTATACAATCATCCTTCATCCGAATGATCACACTCCTCATCCTCCTCATCCTCATTCTCCTTTCGCTTTCGCTTCTTCTCACCATTAGTACTGGCAGGTTTACCAGAGCCTTTAGCCCCCTTCTGACTCTGTTCTACTGCACGTTCGATCTCCTCAGCATATCTACGGATGATCTACCCAATTCCTCTTCTTCACTCCCACCTCTTAATAAAGGGACGTCATCGAGTTCATTCAACTCTTCGTCCTCCATCGGTGCCCCTTCAACCGCTCCCTTTTGCTCCCGCTCTCCCTTTTCGTCGTCTTCATTTGGATGTTGCGAGCGAAGCGCAGAAAGAGAAATCCGGTTCAAAACATCAATTTCCTTCGTCCACACATCCACTTTCTCAAATCCAGGCGTCTCGAGTATAAGCGGGATATCCCTCGTCCGCCGATCGGTTACTATTCTTTTGAACGCCTGTATACCAATGTGACCTCTGCGAATCATTTTTCGTTAGTTACCATAATGCGTTTGAAGGTAATATAGGGCGGAAGGGGACGCACAGTCCGATATTCTCGTGCCTGTCTTTCTTGGATCCAAGAGGCGTTTTGGAATCGTTGATGTGCATCGCAAGAAGGTATTTGAGTCCTATCATCTCATCGAATTCTTGCACTGGCCCATTCCCATCTCAGTCAGTTCGGACCCTGATCGTAACTAATAAACGCACTCACACATCGCTCTGCAATTTATTTAGGGTTCGGAGTAAGAAAGGGGTGTACGTAAGAAGACTCACTCCCATCCATCTTCTGAACGAATATCATACCCCGCTGCGAACACATGACACGTATCAATGCATACGCCTACTCGAGTCTTATCTTCCACAAGATCGATTATATCTCGTAATTCGGAGAGCTTGGAACCTATGATATTTCCTGCGCCGGCCTATATGCGTCTTAATATTCTATGAGGGTGAGAGGCGAGAAGGGGAGGCAGACCATATTTTCGAGCACTGTTATGACGGAGTGTGTTGCGCGGTGGGCTTCGTTCAAGCATGTGGCTACGTGTTTGATAGATTCTTCTGTCGTACATTGTCCCACCGTCGATCCTGGACTTTATAGCATTCGTAAGCGTAAGCATCAGATAAGAGAAGGGTCAAGAGAGAAACGCACTGGAAGTTGTATAGTGTCAATCCGAGCTGCTCACACCTCTTCAAATCATCCAAAAAGCATTCATAAGACTTCGCCCTCTTATCACTTCCAATCATCAAGATTCCAAGACCTTGAGCACGAAAATAGAAGACGTACGAATCGGGATTTCCGAGGTTGATGAGATAACTTCCGTGCGGAATTACATGTCGACTCTCATATCCAAATTCTTTCATCCGGTCCTTGAATAGTGCGATAGAAGCTTCTTTGAGAGGCGGTGATGTCCATTTTCGTTGACTCTTGAGAAAGAGTGCGAATGCATTCGCTCTGTGTCATCGAATTTAGTTAGGTTTGCAGCTGTGAGATGCGTGGAGGAAGGGAGAGGTGTACCGCACAGTGGACGCGTTCAGGATGGCATTTTCGACGCCACCTGCTGCTGAGATGTGTGCGCCGATCTTCCACTCGTTGGTTGGACGTGGAGGGTAAGCGCATGGTGAAGGAAGTGGGATTTCTTTGGTCCTTGCAGTTTTCTTTCGCGTTTTCGTTGTTGAGGTTTCTTCGACGGTAGTAGTATAGGCGATGTGTTCAGGCTGAGAGGTATTGTTAGCTAGTGTTGTTGATTCAGCAGAGACTTTGAGCTTCTTCTTCGCTCTCCCGCTTTCGTTTTTGTGGATGTCGGACTTCGAGTTCTCTTCGTGCTGGTTCACTTCTACTTTTGCAGACGTTGAAGCAACTCTGACGACATTTCTCGCGCTCCTTCTGACAATTGTGGCTGCACCGGAAACGATGGACGCGCTCGACATCAGTACAAGTCGACGAGGGCGACGCGAGCGAATTTCAGGAGGAAAAAGAAAAGGCGCCCTGAATCGGAGCATCCGATATCCGATACATCTTCCGTTCCCTCTTCCGAAATTTTTCGTACCCTCCCTTTCTCTTTCAATTATGGTACGTCCCTTTCTTACTTTCTGTAGCAATGCTCACTTTGAATGACTATATTCAGATCCGCCGACAAGCCCGCGAAAGACGACAATACATCTACGCTAAATCCCTTGAAGCACAAGAACGTCAGACATACGAGCGAAAGCAGAAGCTCAAGGATGCTATCGCTTCGGGGACTGAGAAAGCGTTGCCTACGGAGTTGAAGAAGGATGCAAGAGCACTTGGAAAAGATTTAGCGTTCGATGAAGCTCAGGAAGGTGCGTTTGCCTGTTACCTTATACTGCTGCAAATTGAGAACGCGACTCGACCAGAACCTTCGGATCATGTCGATAGTGAATATTCGAGAGCAGGGATTGATGATCCAAAGATACTCATCACAACGTCGCGCGATCCGTCATCGAAGCTCCTTCAATTCGCCAAGGTCCCCTCTCACGCCTCTTTCTTTCGACCAACACTCACTGACGGTCGAATGAACAGGAAATGCGCTTGGTATTCCCGAACTCAAATAGGTTGAACAGAGGCAACTACGTCGTGCGCGAACTCGCCGCAGCCTGTCGAGCAAATGGCATAAGCGACCTCATAATCCTGCACGAACACCGTGGAACACCCGACGCACTCATCCTCTCCCACTTCCCTCACGGTCCCACTCTCTTCTTCTCATTACACAACGTCCAACTACGACATGATATTAAAGGGTATAATGAAAGTACCGTATCGGAGCAGTACCCGCATTTGGTGTTTGAGAGTTTTGAGAGTAGTCTTGGGAAGAGGCTTAGGGATGCGTTGAGGTTTTTGTTTCCGGTGCCGAAGGAGGATAGTAAGAGGGTCATGACCTTTGCCAATGAAGACGACTTTATCAGCTTCAGGTACATTTTTCTCTATTTTCTCTTAGGCGTGTGCGCTGATGAGGGCGGTCAGACATCACGTTTTCGTGAAAACTTCACATAAAGAAGTTCAACTCGCTGAAGTCGGTCCCCGATTCGAAATGAAACGTACGGCCTTTCTTCTCCTCTTCTCTCTGCGATAGTCGTCTGACTTCATGTAATTCAGCCTATGAAATTCGACTAGGGACGATAGAGCAAGTGGAAGCAGATCGAGAGTGGGTGTTAGCCACGTACTCGCGTACCGCGAAAAAGCGGAAACAACTTTGACGTCTCTCATTTTCCTTCGCTATCGCCTTCTGATTTATGTGTTCTCGATCACGATGTATATTACGCTGCTGTACAATATCTAATCACGAGTAGTGAATCTATTGATATACTCGCTTCCCCATCCCAAACAACAGAGAAGAAACAAATGATACATTACGATCCTATATACGAACTATAATTACTGCATCCGCATGATAACATGATAAGACAACAATACTAAACCGAACACACGTACACGATGAGAGTACGAACAATAATAATGCATTAATGATCCCCCTGATAACTCGCCGCCTCGCGATCCAGACTCATCACCCTCGCATACTCAAGCATCAAGCGATACATATACGCAGTCATATCCTCCGCCCTCCAATACTTGTCCACCCAATCCCGTCCCTCATTCGCGATTTCTTCTGCTAATACATCTCCTTTCCCTCTCCCTCCCGCACTTCCACTTCCGCTACCGTCGGCTTCGCCTCCTCTTGAGCTGGTGGGATTGAGATCTCCTCGGAAGAAGAGGAGAGTATCGTATAGATCTGTATAATCGACTTTGATAGGCACGTAATGTACCCAAGGCTGTATACGGTCCGTGAACCATTCGGGAAAGAGAGTCGATTTGAATACGAGCGCGTTGGAGGACATGAGTCTTCTGAATCGGGCGGACCAGCCGTTTCCGTCGACCTATCATGATATCCCATTGATCGTTAGTTCGTTAGTTTTGGGAGAGCAGAGGGGGAGGAGACGCACGTCGAGGAAGTACTTGTATCGATTTGCCTCCTCCGGCGTCTGTTTCTTCCGAAACTCGTATTCCTTCTCCAGGATCGCACATGTCACTCGATCGCATTGAACTGGTCTGCCTGTGAACGCGACATCGACGAGTGCAGCATTGAGCGACGCTGTGCGGACGCGTTCGACAAGCAAATCCGAGCCTCGGAGCCCCCCCTGCCCATCCTCGCTCTCCTCGTCTTCTTCCTCATCCGGATTCTTCGCTTTCCCTCTCAGCTCAGAAGAAATCCCAAACGACTCAGGCGATCGAAGAACATCCACAACTCCATCCCTCTCCCCACTAAAATCCCTAATCAACCTCATCCTCTGCGTCTCCATCCAATCCAACTCCTTATAATTCCTCTCATTAATCGCGACACCCGTATTCCCGCCTCTCCACACGATCCTCTCATCTCCCTTCTCATTCCAACCAACATCCCGTCCTTTATCCATCCAAAATTGATCGGGAGCAACAGTAAGAATTTCTTCGTGAATCGTTACTTTCGAAGGGACGAATACGGGGATTAGACGTGCTGGACGTGGAGGAGGTTCGCGGCGGGAGAGGTAGAATCCTGAGAGCTTAGCGTGGGATGGGTGGGTACAGGGGGACATTGTGGAGAGGTGGCTGTGTATGAAGGACTTATTTTGGGGGTAGGTTTCGAGGAGGTCGGGAGAGTTGATGGGTGTGGTAGGTGGGCAAATGACGGGCCATTCGAAGCCTTTTGGCTTTGGATCTGGTAGTTTACTCAGATCGACGTCTATGACCAATATCAGTATCGAGAAGGGCGAAAAGGGGAGAGCCGTACATCGATTTTCTCGAGCAGCTTTGATGGCCTCCGCCTTGTGCTCCCAAGAAAGATATAATGAGCTCCCATCCATCACCGAGAACACCGCTCTGAAATCTGGAAGCTCCCCTTCCACATCCCTCAGGAAATCCATCATGCCCTCCGGTTTTCCTTTATCCCCTCCTTCCAGATTATAATTCCGCTTCTCAACGCTCATCCGCCCCTTCTCACTCACAAGCGTATAACTGAACCCCCTGCCCTCCTCCTTCGCCAGTTCCGCCAAGAGCGTCGATGGATCAATCCCATAGAAAGGTTCCAAATCTCGCATAATCTGATCATATTCGTCCGGAAGCTGGACGTTATTCCTCTCAACGTACTTCCACCACTTATCGAATCCCTTCGGTGGCTTCCGTCCGTGATACCGTCTTTTGTATTCAGTAATCGCATCAGCGAGTGTTCGAGATGCTCGAGATTGTTTGGTGCGCCAGAGGGATTGAGAATGCGCTATTAGATCGGGGATAGGATGAGGTGCGGATGGATTGAATGGGAGTAATCCATTGTCCATGAATATATTCTCTTCTGTCGGTCTTCTTGACCCTCCCGTATTCATATCATGATCATGATCATGGGATAAGGGTCGTTCTTTGGAGTCTTGACCCTTTGAATCGGGTCGAGGTCTGGATTTTGGAGGAGGGGGGATAGAAGGCTTTTGCACGACGCGCCGTTGGTCTTCTGGAAGTGGCTCTTCGAGCTCGATAAGAGGTGTGGACGGGTGGAAGTAGAGGTATAAGGGTACTGAAATGAGCAATACGACGAACACGATACGCGCTCGTCGATATGCCATGTTTTGTCGTTCAAGCTATCGGCGTCGCGTGTGCGATAGCTTCTGGGTCGTTCTGAAATTTCGTCGGGGTTTCGTGAATTGTGGATTGTTGATGAAGTGTAGGCTGAGCTCTCTCGACTGGAATGACGAGCCCAAGCTTGTGAGGAAGCTAGAAGACGAAGCGGGAAGCGGGCGAGCGGGCGAAGGAGCTTCCTGCAGCCCAGCGGTGCCTTTTATGAAAATTTCCTGATTGGCTCGCTCCGGCGCTAAATTTGGGCGCTTACGCTGCCTTGTCTTCTCTTTGTCTCGGAATCAAATGCACCAAAAAAATCTATTTTTATCTTCCCAATATTGTCAAGAATATCGTCGTTATATACTAAATTATTATAAGAAGCACACGACTTCTTGAGCCTTGAACCACACACACGTCGGGAGACACGCATTCGACGCGGGGGTCTTCAGGATCAGTATTTGAAGTTTCAGCATCGTGCTTTTTGGTCTGAGACAAACCTCACGTGGCCAGGATAAACGAGAGGTCTTTTCCTCGTGCTCGGCGGAGAGCATCCCCTGAATCTGTATCTTACTTCGCGTCCAGAGAAACCGGGCCCGTCGGATGGCAGGGAGTGCCCTTACTGTATCTCCTGAATAAGTGTGCCCCGCGCCTCTAGATCTCCAGCCTTGTTTCCCAACTCTCACTCTCCGCCAACAATTTGCATGCCCTCGGCTGTGTGACTGAGAAAATCAGTCAATTAGGGATTCTCCTATACCGCAGAAACGCGGCTCGTCGCACGCACATTGCTATTCGACTGCACAAAAGTAACCACAGCAATACTTTAAACGCTTCGTCATAAACTATAAAGCGTGATGATTAGACTAGAGTGATGATAAGGTATAGGTACATAATTACGAATACTAGTGAATATAGCTATAAGATCCTGTACATACAACAACAGGAATTGGGAGATCCACGTTGGATACATAGATGAGAGAACAATGTGCAAATAAAAAGAGGCGAAGATGATGCACGATTTGAGTCTAAGTCTTCGCCTTAGTCCGCCGTTTAGATTTTCTGAGACCCTCCTCTTCAACCGAAGCCGAAGTAGCAACCGCACTCCTCTTCCGCTTCGATACCCTCCCGCTCCTAGTGACAGGAACACCGTTCTCCGGATTCTCATGATAAAACATCCCCAACTCTCTCTCATCTTTCGCCGACAATACATGCGCCCCATTCCCCGTCGCGAAGACAGACGTAGAACTCGAAACCGCCCCTGGAGGCGGTGGAGGCGCAACAGTAAGTGTAGAGCTAAACGTCCCCATACTCCCGCCCGTACTCCCACTAATACCCCCAGAAGAAGGAGAGAGTGGAGAGGAGGAGGAAGGAGAAGGAGCGATAGGACGGATGACGTAAGCTTTCCAATTCGACGCATTAACGATATTCATCACAGTCCCTCCTTTAGGGTACGGACCTGCCTGATTAGTCGACTTGTATTGATGTTGAGATTGAGGAGGGTTGATGGTGTAGGGTTGTTCGGGGACGGAGGATGGGTATGAATGTTGGATTATTGTGGGTGAACAGGGGGAGAGGAGTTGGGTTTGACCTTGGGTTGTTGATGGGGGGAGAGGGGATGTGGCGCCTAGCCAGCGCATGGGGGTTCCTACGAGCGATGGAGCTTGAGAAGGAGGGTACGACGTATTTTGCGGTGGGTTTGGAGGTTGGAATGAGATGGAAGAGGAGGGGAAGGCCGCGGCGCCGCCGGGACCTTTGATAAACGCTCCGAAACCGGGTATCTTCGCCATAGCACCGACGGTTGGTTCGTAACGTCTGATATAAAGATATCGTTTCGTAGCCTGAATCTCTTCCCGCCCCCAACAATACCACATAGGAATATTAAACGAGCGATAAAAGTCGAGACTGAGACTTAGACTCGACAATGATGTAGGAGAGGGTGATATGGATTGAGGTGATAATTTAAGTATTGGAGGAGGCTGGGGATGAGGAGTGGCTTCGTGCAGGAGATCGGTGAAAGCTGGAAGAGGGTGTGAATGGGCGCTGAAGAATGCGCCGGTACGGGAGCCGTGACTGAAAGATGATATGAAGGCCGACGAGGATATCGATAAGACGAAATCCTCCGGGAGGCCTTCAGTGCTTTGTAGCAATTGTAGCCAGCGGGGAATCGTTCCCTCTGGCTCGTCAGACGCAGGCGATACGGCTCGGCCTGCCGAGAATTCTTGGTTTGAATAGATGTTCAATGCGATGTAGAAGGAAAGATATCCAGCCCATTCGTAGCTTAGTGCCACCGCTTCGTTGACTCTTCGATTACACTCATCGGCAGTTTTGTATGATAGATGGAGTTGTGAAGAGCGGATGGTGGCAGGCTGACGTATACGTTGTAAAAGAAGCCGCGACGTGTTATCTGAATAGATCTTTGAACATTCCGCTCGTAAAGTCTCAGCGGCGAGTTCGAGCAGTCTCTGCGTCTTCTCCCATTGGAAAAATACGGGGAGACTGAGCATCTGCTGGCCGTCCGGCTGTTCAACGAGGAAATGATCCGACGAGAGCAAAAGTAGATGGCGCCATGTCTTATCATTGTCGTCTGCGACGCTACACACAGGCGCCGGAATGAAAGGGACCCATGGGTGCTCAGAAGACCACCAAAGGGGTGAATATGCCACTTCGCCGGGACTGAGATAATCCGGTAAGACTGGCCTCGGAATTGGAGGGATGTGCCCTGCGTTAGGCGTATACCATAATTGACCTCCCCTCACTTCGGCGTAAGGAGCCTCGAGTCGAGGGAGAGATTCTACGGAGGTGGGGGAAGCTGGGGCGGGAGGCGGCATAGATGATATGTCATCGTCTGTCACTGGTAACTTGAACACCATTTCATGGAATGCCTTCGGTTTCGAATCTGTCGGCGACATAATCTCTTCGGCTTTGTCGTCTTCCACTGAAAGACCGGCCACGGGTGTGGGAGCTTCTGCGTCAGGTGCATGAAGCTCTGCTTCCGGCAGAACTGCTCTCTCGACTGCCTTCGTTTCAGTGGATTGAGGTTCCACGGCCGTCGTCGATTCGATTGTTGTGCGGTCTGGTTCCTCTTCATCGTCAACCAATGGTTGTGAAACCACCGGCGGACATTCGTGCACTTCGGGCGCAAGCACAGTATCGACGGGCTCATCCATAATGGTGTCACCTTCTTCTATTGTCTCTGCTGCCTGCGGCGATGCAACACTTGCGATGGAGACTTCGGGTAGCTCGGAAATAATTTCTTTCAGTGATACCGGATTCGCTGTGGGAGGTAGCGATGCGTTCCTCAGTGGACGTTCTTCCAGAGAACTATTATCAGTATCAAGATCCACCGGCGCGCTGGGCTGCGGTGCATCAGTCTGTTCCTGGACAGACGGCGTTCCGGCGTTCGCGGGCGATGCGGGCCACCCTGGGACATGCGTCGAGAGCTCAACATCAGCGTCTGCATCAATACTAGAGGAATTGGCAGGCTGAATAGACTCCGATGGCTCAGAAGTACTTGTGGGCGGGGAAAAATCGGTGGAACCCGTCTCAAGGGGGCCTTGGTCGGTCGTTGGCGGAGGCTGCCCAGTCTGCGACGATGAAGAGCCTGTCGATATTGGACTGACTTCTGGGACTGTTTCAAGGCTGCCACCTGTATTATGCGTGAGATTACGCTGACTACGATAAGAATAAACGGCAGACCTCCTATCTTCGGAGACGAGTCAACCTCATTCAGGGGTTCGGCGGGACCGGTGGCTTTCGAGATTCCTGAGCTAATTACTGCGGGAGAGTCGACTGATTCGGGTGCGACCTCAATTGGCGCTGAGTCAGCCCTAGTGCGAATGGTGGACCTGCGAGCGAAGCGACCGAATTTGTCTCGTCGTGAAGGCCTCGAATACGCTGGTATGATGGTAAAATGACCTGAATGTAATAGGGAGAGGACAGTACTCACTTATTGGAGCTTCCGATCCACTTTCATCCGTCAGGGAACTACTGCTGGATTGCATCTCTTCGTCGCCATCCATTCTATCATTATCTCTACTGCTCTGGTGGTCATGGCTCGATGACGCGGTATCTTCGGTTTCTGGTGTTGGGGATGGAGAGGGATGGGAAGATGGGACCGTCGACGCGGGTAGAGACGACAATCCGTCAGTTGTCCCGTCCTCGCCGTCTAGATCCTGGTTTCGATTTTGCGGGTGTAATTCTAGGAATTTGCGACGAATCCACTCTTTGCGCATTCTAGGTGGAAGTAGACCATGATAGGATGTCGTTGGAGGTGTTGAGACGGTGGCGGGGGTCAGAGATTCTTGCTGAGGCTGGACTACAGGGGGCTGCGGATCAGACAGACGCGAACTGCTCGCGACGTTCATGAAGGTAACGGTCCAAGTTTGTTCGGATCCTTCCGGCGTATTGTCAACGCGCTTCAAATGCTCAGAGTCACTTTGTCTTCCTCGAATTGTTGCGCAGATACGTGTGAAAACTTCGTCGTTACAAAGGAAGCCCAATCCTTCTAGAACAGATGCATGAACTTGTCCGATTAGTTGGAAATAAAGGTGGCATGAGGGAATTGAACGCATACCTGGCCCTAATAGAATTAAGGAGCCGTCGAAGGAGTCAAGATGCAAGTGGTTAGGGTACGGGCGGTGATGCAGTGGTCAAATTTCACGCTCAGGTTTCGGAGGAACCCGTTCGCCGAAAAAAGGCAGCACTGCCGAATCGGTCCGGGTACGATGACGACGACCCTGCTCCGATCGGGCCGAATGATGCCGCCAATGATCGGCGTTACGCACACCTTCCCGAAAAAGTAAGCTTGAGCGCCGAAATGGATTGTTGAGGCATTCTGGTAGAGCATCGAGACAGTGTTCGCTCAATACAAAAATTCCACTATTCTTATCAGAGTAATTTGAAGTCTCCGCGATTATTTACTTAGAAGAGAAAATTACAAGTGTTATTCTAGAGGGTCACGACTGGAGCACAGGCGGACATCCCGGGAAAAGGAACGCGTATCTCTGGGCAAGCATACGGAAAGCATGGAAATACCAAGTTGTGTCGTAGATTTGACCAGATTTTAATATCATTTTATTAACGCGAAATATTCCATTTATCTTATTTAAAATCAGATATGTGGGTTTGGTTGGCAAGGAATGCTATTTGTATACAATTCACATAAAAGTGGAGGTCTCGCTGGCGCGAGTACGAGTTCTGCAGACAGTGCAGGGCGAAGAGGAGTACGGTGTAGCAATATTTTTAGGATTATGTAATACACTACTTTACGCCTCGCTGCCAAGTCGTGTTTCAGCTTCAAAGTTGTGTCTCATCTCACGTCGTCCCGAATTCGTACGGATTCTGTTTATCAAAAAACCCCGGGTTCACCGCCCTCTATGAGTCCAGCTGCTTGGCAGTGGTCGATAGATACGAGCTAGCGAGAGGCGTGCCTGACCCACCCGTCAGTCGACGACGCGCCTTCTGACGACTATGGGGCGACTTTGCAGTTACCACCCCGGCTCCCAACCCTACCTGCCTCGGCCCTTCAACCACCCCAAGTAGCTAGACGAGACCACGCACTGAAGATCAGAAGCATCAAAGATATTGACATGCACTTCACGGCTTGGACTTTTCTTATTTGGGATGTCTGGCCTTGTATGGAGCGAATGAAAAGGGAATCGAGCGGTGTGCCAAATATTATAGTGCTGTCTATAGCGAGCAAACCCCGACTCACTGCTCCACGTGAAAGACATTCTTAATCAGAACATCATGATCCGCTAGAAATCTTTCTCTGAACGACGGATCATGTTGAATTATCACCTCTTCCGCCAAGCTAGCCAACTCCACTCTCCTCACCTTCCAGGCAAAACGATCGGGGAGACGAACTTTGCGAAGCTTTGAGTCGCTCGCAGCGCGGAATTCTAACCAGTCAACAAGTTTCGGGCCCATAATCCATGAATTGCTCATGTCGAGTTCCTGTAACCGCGGTAGAAGTCCAACATTATCGCACACGGCGTCAAGAAAATGACCAACGCTACCCGTATGTAGACCAAGTTGGACCACATTTGTGCAGTATCTCGAAAGCATGAGAGACCATACATCGGAGCGCTGAAGCAGCGGGATGCGGATATCCAAGCGAGCAAGGGTTGCGATGGGCCACAACACGACCACTTGAGGCAGGATACGGTCCCATATCCGAGAGAACGCTCTGTCATTGCGATCAATGTTGAGTGTGATCTCGCAGGCCCTGGGAGCACAAGCGTCAAATATGAAGCAGGAAAAGACGCCTTCCTCTTTGACTCTGAGTAGAGTGGAGCCTCGCACAAAACTCTTCAACGCCTTTGGAATGCCGAATAGTGTTGAGTCCTCCCCAATTCTTTCCTCCGCGACAACAAGTTTAAGTCTGATAACACGGAGATCGGTGAATTCAATTTTCCGGAACAGGAAGTCAACGTCATCTTTCGGGATCCCGCCAATGATCAACGTTTGGAGGGCGTGCTTGATATGAGACGACACTATAGTGGTCTCTGTCGGGCCAAATATATCAGGATCCTCTATGCCTGAGGGAATTTCAAGGACTCGGAGACAAGGATATGTCTTTAGGAATCCCCATATCTCCTCAATGAGGAACACCATCTCGTGAATATGCAGAGCGGTGAGACTACTGCAGAGCGGATGATTATATGGCGGGAACACATGGTAGCAAATGAGAGTTTCCAGAGCTGGAGAGATGACAGAGGAGATGCAGACGGCGGGACTGCTGGACATCTTGCTATCGATGCGAAGCGTTTTCAATGAGAAAAGGTTGAGGGGACTGATACATTCCACAAGGAACGGGTCTATCTTGGGAAGTCTGGAGTTCTCTCTCCAGCTGATGGAGAGCTCAGAGATGCGTTGCGAATGTTCTGAGAGAAAGAGGACCTGCGCATCCACGTATTTGGGAAGTAGGGCCCTGGATTTAAAGTCGAAATTCTTGACAAGAACTGAAAGGGGATGTTCACGGCTGCGATGTAGAAACTTCTTGATCACAGAGGTAGGCCACACAAGAGAAATCCGAGACCACAAGGTAGCGTGTTGAAGGCCCAACGTTCTCCAGCGAGAACAGCTATGAAGAACATAGGATAACTGTCAGAACATATCCGAAATCACGTGCGAAACGACCACCTTACGTTTCAATGAAACCAAAACATTTTGGCTTTTTGACGCCATCCCACTCATAACGCATGTCTCCTACGGAACGCATCATGATATCTAGGAGCAGATCGTCAGGAAGCTTCTCAATGGGAAGCCGAGCATTTTTCTCCCGCCGAAGTATCGTCTGCAGGCGCGTGGCTCGAACATGCATTTCTTCCAGGAGTGAGGAATCTTGATAATAGTCAGTCCCCTGTTGCAAAGTCTATATTGTCGCTACTTTGACCTTCTGCGTCTCCCGCTGTCAACCCCTCAGTGAATTCGTTCCGTGAGAATTGGTGGTATCTCAGCAGCTGTCGCTCAATCTCTTCCAATTGCGGTAAGATCTCACGTGCCATGGCCTCCAATTGTCCCATCAGTACCCCTCCGTATCGTATGATTCTGGAATGAGGATCTCTGCTGAACGAATTCGGAGTATTCCAAGGCTGCTTTCAAACGGTTGGGAAATTTCAAAGTGATGAGTCATTGATAGCCGCTGGGTCGTTGCCTTCGGGATTGATCGGACGTATCGGAATCAATCTTTCCTGGACTACGATTCTACTACTCGATATACAGAACTAATTTCGAAACGTAACTCTTCCGCTCTTTTTGAGAAAGACGGGTCTTCCTCGATGACAACCTTGTCCACCAATGCCTCCAGTTCACTTCTCCTGACACGCCATCCGAAGCGATTGGGCAGCATGACGACGCGGAGCTTGCGACGTTCCGCCCTCCAACGCAGCCAATCCATCATCTCTCGAGGGACACCCGATATGGCGCAGATATCCAGGCTTTCCAGCTGTGGTAAGAGTGTGTCGTCACTGCGAATGAGCGCGAAGAACTCTCGTAGATTCCTCATTTCTCTCCACTGTGTCCAGATAAGTCGAGTGACCGAGGAACAATGCCTGCGAAGAAACGTGCTCCAGGCTCGCGCAGTACACAAAGAGGCAGTGTCCACATGTAGTGTGGTGAGATCGCTCGTTTGCCATTGCATCTCGACTAGGGATAAAATCGAGTTCCACCAGAGGTGCCCGCCAATTGCACTAAAACATATTGCGGCGGTTCTTCGTGAAAGCCTTGAAGAAATGATAAATGACGAAGCACCAGAGGACCGATGATATTGGAGTTTTAAAGAGGTTGGGTCTCGTATAAAAGAACTTAGAGCGTTCGGAAGCTCAAGTGAAGAGGGGACATCTTGCCCAAAATCGTATTCCAAGGTGAGGCAGATGTTCCGTAGCGATGGAAATTGAATTTTACCGAAGACAACGTCGGCATCATTCTTGGGAATTTCTCCAAGAACCAGAGATTGAAGATGGGGATGAGTAAAGTCGGGCAGCGACTCCAAATCCTGGTTTGCTCTCGTCTCAGCTTGCAAGACTCGACGTAGCTCCAGTATTCGCAGAGAAGGAGTATGGCGCAAGATGTTGAAGAACTCGGAGAGTTCTAATGCTACCTCGTCGATATGAAGCTCGTTGAGGCTTTCGTACATAAGCTCAGAGATAGGGTGTCTGACTCGGAATACTTTGAGCGTTTTCAAAGTCGTGCCCATCTTGTTCGGGATATTGGATTCCATTGGATGCCATGAGAAATGCTGCAGGGCGCAATTTTGCAGGACTGGAAGATCGAGCGGGTCAACGTGATCGGCCACGAATTGAGCCAATCCATCTGTTGCCGATTCGATGGGCCATACAATGTCAAGATCGGAGATCTTGAGAGAATATTGAGATAAGTAGGACGAGAACTTGCCGGTGTCCTCTTCGATAGTCTCGCGATCGCGAAAATTCAGCAAGAACCGAAGGGGAGAATTTCCGCTCCGTAGCAGGAAGTGATCAATTGTTCTTGCTCGCCAGCGAAGGTCGATGTAGGACCACAGGAAAGTCGTTCGAAGTCCCAGACTCCTCCAGCGTGAACAACTGTGTCATAAAAGCTCAAACATCAACTGTGCGACGAAGGATGGAGGAAAGGATTGACTTACGTCTGGATAAGGGTAGTCCAAGGCGAAACTGGCCTGCTAATCCATGGATAATATCCTGTCTCTTGGATACAGTAGAGCATGATCTCAATTACCAGCTCATCTGGTAGTCTCCTGATGACCGGATTGGCTTTTTTCTCTTGTTCGATCAACGCTTGGATATGTCGCAGCCTTTCTTCAAGAGTGATGAGGGCAGAGGGGTCTACTGTTTAGTGCGGTATCAGTATCTAGTCCACTACAGTATCATGGTGAGTTCGGTATCTGACCGTCTGAAGCGTTAACCAAATGACCGTCTGCCCCCCTGACATCTCTTGAATACTCCTCAAACTGCCTCTCAAGTTCCTTCGCTGTCGCCAAAATCGAACGTCTGGCCATGATCCTGTTGATAGCTAGGTCAAGTGAAGACCTTTTCAGGTATTGAAGCCGTTGGTCTCTGGTACCAGGGGGTAGTGAAGAATAGTAAGGTTCGAGAACTCCGACAAGCTCGAACTCCCCGGATGAGCCTGAGAGCAAGCACTGGGCTGTTGCTCCTAGCTTACAGGCACCATCTTTCTACAAGGCCAAACTACAAGGGATAGTGGTCTACAGCTCAATTGGACAGAAGAGCGACTGAGGCTCCAGGCTGTTTCGACGGTCACAGAGTCTTCAACCTTGTCTGTACGGCATCCTGGATACGGACTCCTTAGGAAATCATGGAAGTCACTACAGGCCACTTCAGGTGAGCGATTGGTGCATCATCGTCAGAAAGCCTCAATCAAACGCGTTCATTCTATGTATTAGAGTCACTGCATGACAGAAAAGCAGCGGCCTCCCAGTCGCCATATCTCAACGTCACCGCTAGACGACCCTCATCGATCTGTTCTCAATGTTGAAGGACTGTTACAACCTTCTGGTATGCCTTCTGTGCACGCCTGACCGCCACGCATCATATGAACAACGGGAGATACAGTCTGAGTAGAACCCACGAGGGGTCGGCATTGGGGCAACGAGGCTTCCCCCTAGCTCCCTCCTGCAAGGCTCCTGCCATGCTCTATCCGATGTGGATGCTGTGGCAGAGTAGTCTACTACAAATGCCGTAGACGGGCGCGATGTACAAGCTCTCCATTTGAGAGTAGGCCACCTCATCTACACCCCTCAGCCGACTGTGCCCCCGCAAGGAGCTGTAAAGTGCTGTAAGAAATGACTGTTGTTAGCGTTGTATCTTGGCTCATGCGAACCATTCAGTGAAGCATTCCGAGGCCAATCAATATGGGCACCAATCTTCTGACAGTACCAATGAACGGCAATACGAAAAGAGATTCTGTCTTATCGACAGCATCATTCGACACAGCGGAACTTCGGGATCAAATCTCTCGCTTTCCATCACCTCCTTCAGTGAGCCACACGCACGAAGAACTCCCGAGGAGTGACTGGGAGTCCCACCACAAATCTTCCCACCGACGCACTCTCCAACGACGTCATTCCGAGCGAACCAGTCTAGAAGGCCATTGGGAAGACCCAGGGTTCGACAAAGGGTGGTGGGCTACTGGGAGAAGATCTTTCTATCATGATGGCAAAATGAGGACTGGGTCGGATAAGGTGTTACCGCGACGGCCCAGGTTCGTTCATTATTATTTCATCTCCACGATAGAGTGACTTACTTTGAAGCTAGTGAAGCCTCTATACCCTCAATCATATCTCGTCCCATGCCCTTGCAGCCCAACAATGGTCCGTTATCGAGACTCGATCGTGAGCTAGGGTTACGGTCCAGGAGCAGCACCACGCTGGCTTCTGTTCATATGACGGAGCCTGTTCGCCCTCGTAGTGTTGCGCCGCCGCTGCAATCGTCGTCGACCTACTCTCTGGTAACTCCCGAGAAGTCCATGCTTCATCCGTCCAAGTCCACCACGAGCGTCAAAGGTCGTGTCCGAATTTCGTCCAACCTCACCTCAGCTTCTCTCCCGAATGGATCAAAATACGATCGTGCTCCACACACAAGAGCAGCCACTGTTCCTGGCCCGAGCACCTCTCATGCTTCACGAACTACACGAAGGAATACGGTGGATCAGCGTGACGTCAGCCATGTCTCCAACACTGCATCTCGAAGCCCATATTCGCTCCCGAAGAATAAGAGTCGATTGAGTCTGAGGTTATCACGACGCTTCGCTGGTTCTTCTATATCTTTGGCGCCCCCAGATGCTCAGAGAGGTCAGTCACGATTCAATATCCCGTGATATACGGCTAAGGTCGCTTTGGAAGATTTCGACGATTCTTCGGACATGCAAGATCATGGAAGGAGTATCTTCCGCAGGATATCCAAGGTATTTGGATACACATCTTTAGCTCTGAACCTTCACTAAGTTTCGACGTCCCTTCAATAGGCATCAATATCTGTACATAAATCACGATCGGACTTGAATCTGCCCGCCGCATCCTATGAAAAGAAGCTCCCTGCTGAGCCCCCAAAAGAAAATATTTTTCAAAAGATTATCGGCATCTTCACTCGAAACGTGGGCTCTCGTCGAAAAGGAACATGAGGTTGTGCTCAGGTCATGGTGTTGTCGATCGCATCGCATTCATTGTATAAAGGATAGCGAGGCATCGGCCCTTTGGCTTTGATGGTCTTGCGCTACGTATACCGCCGCAGCTCTGAACGGGTGCCCTAGTCCCTACGCATCCACGTTTGTGATGCATGCTGCACCTCATAACTCTGACTTCCTATATAAGGTTATTAATATGTTGAAGCGCATTTTTTCATCCAGACAGATGCGGGGAGCATATGAACCTCCGACTACTCATTGCATCGACACGTGGGGACGATGCTAGAAGCTTGCACATGATCAGCGTTAAACGTGCTTGGGTATCACGCCGCGATGATGTGCTCACTCCAGAGCACGACAAGTACGGTGCTTTGTGCAAGGCCGAGGGGTCTCACATACTTGAACGATGACATAGTGTAATATATTTATTCCGTGCAGATATTCCTTTTGTATAATATGTTTATGGAATGTCCTCCTCAGTCCCAACCCCTTGATCACGATATGAGAAACTCTCGTGCCGGGCGACCGCCGACTGAGAGCCCTCCCTGTCGTGATTCACGTGATGCGCGTCCGAGCTCACTGCTTCCCCCACGGAGTGATGCTCAAGACTCCATTGCACGATAGCAATGCAGGGAACCGCCAACATGACTACAGGAAAGACCTGACCCAAGGTCCACGTGCTATCGTTCGGATCAAGGATGAGAGATATGTTGTCTTTGATGGTGAGCTCGATGAGCAGAACGAATATGACCAGGATCCCTGACCATATGGTTATCATGCCAATGCGCAACTGAGAAACGTAATTTCTCTCTTCCCGTGGCTTTCGTCGTCGTCGAGACCGGAAAACTTTCTCAATTGCGGAGGTATTCTCGCGCAAAGGAATGTGGATGTATTCCTCAAGATTCGGATTAAGCTTCCTCTGGGACTCGGAAGTCAAGGGAAACAGGTACGCTGGGACGATAGTTCGCGACGGGGACGCGAAATGGTCCCAAATGAAGAAGGCGAGTCCGGATACGAGAAAAAGGAAAAGAAATACGCCATGTATTCCAATAAGAATCAGGGCGCTGATGCGACCTCCATGAACGGCGGACAGTTTCTTTCCCAATATCACAAAAAGAGTCTCGGGATTGCACACCGATGGTGTACCAAAGCTAGGAGCTTTGATCCAAATATATCCCGTGAAGGTGGTAGCGATGAGGAAAACAGGAACAGATTTATATTGGAATTTCCACACATGGCGTTCCATCTCGCGTGGCGTCTTCACTGACTCTGGCGCTCTGTTGACTCCAAAAGGAGAAGCAGCCCACATGGAGAATGCTGCTGCATAAGAATGCAAGAACAGGAGGACTGATATAAGGATGGCGTGGAAGAGTGATAAATTTTGGGAGCCGCTCAGCACGAGGGCGGAAATGAAGAGTGCGACGGCTGTCATCGTCATTGCCCAGTACGAGCCATTGACGTCTGCTCCAGGCAGATTCGCCAGTATAACCGTGATATAGGCCTGGATGTAGAAAGCCAGACGAACGCCTAAGCCTGTTATATCTGGATTATCTGGGATGCCTGGACATGCGGCGATGCTCATGTTTGGTAGGAGGTGTAAAATGGCACGTTGTCGATGACAGTGAGTCTAATGATGGCCTTCGAAAATTCTTCAGAGCATTGCGATGCCAGACTATGACTGGGTTTTAGTGATACGTTGGAACCAGCGTTGCCAGACATTGAGGATTGCGACCGTTGCGGTGAAAGATGACCGTTGGCCGAGGTTCCGAATTCCGGCATATTTCATCGAGACCGTCATTATCGGAGTTTCCTAATGTAGTAATTCTCTTGAAACGTCCATTTTTCGTCTGACATTAATGTCGATATCCACGACGAGAGCAAGGTCTAGGAACCATGTAGTCGATGCATAGCTGTACTGCGATGTCATTTTCACATTATCTGTTGTCTGCAGTATATTCGTCCATCAAGAATATTCGTGATTGACTAGGCTTTGGACTCGACGTTTCGTCATGATATGCTATGCGAACCAGGGTACCCTCCTGCACTTGGAATATCAAAGACGAGCCCGCATTCTCAAGTAGATTCCAGCAGGAGCACCCCTCGGACTCCCCGTGGAAAGATACGCTTGTATCAGAGACTTCGGCTGCCTCTGAAATCAAAGGCTTGATATTCTTCTCCACTTGAGTCGAGAATACTAGACGACCGGGGGACCGAGGGAATGTTTCGATAAAGCCTTTGAAGGATCTTGTGATGTATACGTATTGGTAGCCGCCGCAACTGGATACGAGAGAGAATGGAGCACCGTTTGGGTTATGCTACGGAACAAAAATATTCTGATAAGCGAAATGTGCAAGGCAGCCTGGAAGGGGACTCACCAGTCGAATGGTGCTTCTTGTCTTCGCTTTACAGAATATAACAGCGGGTGGACTGGAAAAATCACTGGCGATCTCGATATTGACGTCTATACATCCTCTTTTGCTCCGGATACCAAGGTTCGGTTTGAGCTCTAGTCCAGGGCGGGGCCTTGTATCCAGCCCTGTGGAATACGGAAGGGATTTATCGATGATCCAACTACCTGTGACGTCCTCTGAATGACAGACATCGAGGAAATTTGTTCGGACAGTCATTTGACACGTTTTCTATGCCATCGGCGAGGTTGAGCATGATGACGAAGAGAGAGTTTACGTATGGCACACCTTCTGTTAACAAGCCCAGCTGCTTCGTTCTCTATCTTAGCGTCGCGGACGAACACCCACTGCGATGAACAGCTCACTTTCAACAGGTATCATGAACCCACACGTCACACGGATGCAACCCAAACTGCTTCGTCTTATAGACCTGTGGGATGTTCGTCCGATAGGAGCTCATTGTGTCTGAATAAACATGTTAAGACATCGCAATGACGCCCAAGCCACCTGTGCTTAGCGGTGCGACAACTGTGCAGTCGCTGTTGGCCCGTGAAGCAGCCGTAATAGGAGCATCAATGTCAACTCAGTCATACGCCTATTGGATGCAGCTCCGCCTCTGTCAAGATCGATTCATTCAATGTCAGGCGACGCACGACTAACTATCAGGCCAGTGTGATGTCGCACCAGGAGTCCAGGACTGCCTCAGTCGGCGGCGGCGGCGATTTGGAATGGTCACATCTGCAAGTGGGTCGTGTTTGCCTAGTCCCGTACGCGACGTTTCGTAGAGATCATTCTTCTCGAAGCCAGAGTGAATATAGACTTCGAAAACGTTGGGCAAGAGCGAAAGTAAAGGGGCCACAATCGGGATTCGGAGCAACTGTTGTACCTCGGGTAGTCGCCTGCTCACAACACGCTCACGACGTTTGACTTGAACTAGTATGAGACAGTCGATAGTGGAATAAGAATTTTAAAGCATGTCATACAGTAGTAACATATAACACGCATGCGAGGAATAAACCGGAAATTTTATCATCCACCGCCGACCCGACTCTGTGCCTCCTCACCTCCCTCACCATCCAAGCGATAACACGAGAAAGGTATCAACCTAGTTCATCTGTCTCACAAGAGTGTTGATGTTCTCTTCTCGATTGCCCTGATCACCACCCTGGACGTAGTGCTTGAACTTCCGGGTTCTCCATCCGCCAGTAGGATTCGAAAGCTTGAAAGGCCAGAGGAAGTTGGAAGCTTGCTTGAAGTTGGGTCCGGCGGTGTAGATCTCGTGGACGAGGTCTTCGACGGAGAGGATGTCGTACTTCCCGAGAGCAGCCTCGATGGTGCTGTTAGAGGAGAGGGGGATGCGCTGCTTGTCGACCTTTCCGTATCCGCGCTTGTAGATTAACTCGCGGACAGTCTTCAAGTTGGGTTCGCTAGGATGATCATCAACGGGCGATCGAAGAAAGAAGAAAGAGAAGAAGACGAACCCGTAAGTGATATAAGGCTCGACGAGGCGGAGCATCTGCTCAGTAGCCTTGGTCACCTTAACGAACACACCGTTGTTGATCTGGAGCAACCGCAGAAGCTGGAGAATTTTGCGGGGTTTGGGTGCGATCTCATTGATACTAACCAGCCATATTGGCAACCAGACGTATCGGGAAAGAGAGGACAGACGTACCCCTTGATACGGATGACGAAGTAAACCTTGGCCTGTGCGGGAACGTAGAAGTCGCCTGCTGAGCGGGCGGCACGTTTCAGACGGATCTCCTCCTGCTCCTTCGCGAGGTACTCCTTGACATAGGTATCGGCACGCTTGAAGGCAATTTTCTTGTTGGTGCGGCGGGCCTATAAAACCGTCATCAGTAAACGGCCATACGGACGACACGATAGTGCGAAGGAAGAATCGGTGAAGAAGATCAGTCCCGAAAGATGGTTATTTGAGGCTGCAGTGTCCGGAGACCTAGCCGTCAATCGACGAAATCGTATGCATCATGGTAAAAATAAAAAAGCGAAAGAAATGGAAAAAGTAAAAGATGCGATGGATGAATGCATACCTTGCGAGCAGCAACAGCAGCGGCCAATCTCTCCTCTCTGGCCTTCTCAGAGTGTTTGCGCTTCTTGAGGAGCGTCTCAGGAGCCTCGATGTGCTACCACCACCAACGAACACGCATCAGCCAATTTCTCTTCGCCCACTTTTCACGATTGAACATACCGAGGCACTTGGGACACTGTGAAATCGTGTCAGTTGGAGAGTTACTGAAATTTGGATGTAGAATGGAGAACGTACGTTGTGGCAGGCATGAGTCTTGAAGCCTTGAGGATTGAGGGAGAAGGAGATGTCGGAGATGGAATAAAACAAGGTTCGAGCCGCGCCGCGACTGTACAGCTGCTGACTCAGCGAAGCCAAACAGCACCAAAGCAAAGTCAGTGCAGCGGAGATAGTCACTCTTATACCCGGTCACTCTCTGGCGTCACTTTCCTGGCCGATCGGATTCTCATGCATTGTCACTCATAGTACAGTCCTTTTCGGACGATAGGCAGCGAATCCTGTTTGTAATACTGATCGAAAACTGATGTCTCAAGCTCGAATTCCGTATGTTTATCCACCTCAGGGAGAATCAGAGGTTCGTACCCTTTCCTCTGTTTCGAATCAAACAACTGAACTTGGGCTATCAATTGTTATCGATTCTCATTGCTTTTGACCGTCATTCCTTCATATATTTGACGAATGATGATGAACCTATGCTCAATGTAGGTAGCCGATCGTATACGCGCTCGAAGACCGGACGGGAAACTGATCGCTCTCGACGGCGTATTGTAAGTCACCGACTCAGAGAACTGAAATCCCAGACAATATTTCTAATGAGGGAATTTTAGATTGAATGCCCCTGCAATCGCAAACGGGTACAGTAAATTCATTGGCGCCATCCGGAATAATACATCTCTCGACGATGGACTGCGCGAGTTAATCGTACGTTTACTTCCCTCTATTGAATTTGGATCGTTTCTCATCTTACTTGTGCAGATATTGCGCATTGCAGCCCTCAATAAAGCAGAATACGAATGGTACGTCCATCATCATCCTTCTCAGAGTGATATCATCTCAATAATAGGCTCCTGAAAGGAAAGAACATGAGCGGTTGGGAATAAAAGCAGGGCTTACTCCAGATAAATTAAAAGCTATCAAAGACATCTCCAACGCGCTCCTCCCATACTCTCCTTCCGCATCTCCACCTCCTCTGTTCAACCCACTTGAAGTTGCTATTCTCTCGTATACCGATTCATCGACGCTGAATATCAAAGTACCTAAGCGGACATTTGAGGCTCTTCGTACAGCCTTACGTGAACATATCTCATCGCAGATATCCGGTGGAGCGCGCGAAAAGGAGCCTCCTGAAGACTCAGATGAGAAGATGAAACAGGTCGAGAAGATGATTATGGAAGTTACGGCGACTATTGCGGGGTATAATACTGTATCGAGGATCCTTGTTGCTTTGGATGTGGATGGTCTTGGGGGGTATGAGAGTGAGGGCGGAAGCTGAGAGTTAGTAGAGGTAATCCAGGCGATAGGATTGTGCATTTCTGTGTAATGTAATGATCGTAGGTGGTGAGTAGTATGCTGGATATACTTCCTGTTTTGTATAAAGGAGTTGTGGCCCCGATGTATGAAGAAGAGAATTCATGGATACTACTGATGTGTAATATTTGGGAGTGAAATACGTTCAACATGATCAGCAATAATCATTGAATAATGTCGTCTGCTTGATCTTTTGGAGGGTGAATAGCCGTGGTATGGGGATGGATGAAGAGAAGTCTTGCTCGAGCCCTTATAAACCCTGTCTTACTGGTTTGTGAATGACGAGATGCTCTCCTAACATAGAGTCGATGTCTAGTAGTCACGTTGCTACACAATCGCTTGCCGGTCAGGTGGACCTATTAAGCCGGCCGTTGGACAATGGTCTGAAAGACGTACACCGATGTTTATCGTTCTTTTCATTGCAATGTTTGAAGGGACTAGTACTCACCAGCCGAGCAAGTTGCTCTCAATGCTCTGATCCTGGATCGGCCACCATTCTGGCCATCGCTGGTGTTGCTTTATGTCTGACATGAGAATACATAGTGGGGCCATATTGAATGGCAAATGAATCAAACTCGAATTGTTGCGTAACGTGAGACACATGGAGCCCGATCCCTACAAACCAGACGAATAACGACTCAATCATCGTCTCCAGCAAACCTCGAGACGGAGGAAGTCTCAGGTGAGTGGTGGGGCGACCTAGTAAATCGAGATCATCAAGCAACGGCATCGCACCTTTGAAAATTAGGAAACTCGAAAGCGCCGTACGAGGCCGTGAAGGGAAAAAGCCTTTCAAGGAGGTTGTCGTTAACCTTCCCTAGATGCGGAGCATTCTCGGAATATCGTAGCAAAGTCGACCCTGCGGGAGCTTTTAATTTTCAGCATCAGTAGCGATGGCCTGACCTCAGGCACATGAGCGAAGCTGAGTCGACAGTGATGTTAGGCGAAAATCGGTCCTGGAGACCGTATCCCATTTCCACGAGTCGGAGAGATATCGGGTTATCCCATGCTCCTGGATCACTGAAAGCTTACTAGTGGCGTACGTAAGGAGACCGGTTTGTTGATTTGATTGATGAAGGTTTTGTGAAACAGGGGTTGGAATGAGCGGGAGCATTTTCGAGTGACGCCCTGGGCAGAAACGGCTCTGGCCCAATTCCTAGGTTTGGTAAATATTGTACCAGTGTCTCGTTTGCGTTTGATCCATGGAGTACGGGTCCGGTATAGGAGAGGAGAATTTTGTGAAATCAAAATGAACTTTAGTGCGATTTGTTCAGGGGGGTGCGAGGTGGAGGCAACGTTTACATCGTTTTGTTTCTCACGAGGTCTGGATTACCGAGGTCAATAGTGCCGATGGTGCCATTAGTTCTAAGAAAGCCATCCATAGTTTAGTCTGTTCGGCTGTAACGTAACTTCAGACTACGGAACAGTTCAAGACTCACTTGAAATGCAAGCAGCAGGCGGTGCTCTATAGAAGGAATATTACTGAGAGAACCTACTTCACCGTGTACGCTTGCTCAAAGAATAAGTCTGGTATTTCATAAGCTCCGCCAGGCCAAACGACGTACTCATCAACCTGTGGTGTAGAAGAAATAGACGACAAAGTCGGTCTACTTTTGATGTTCCGTTAGTCGGCACGCCGGCATTCTACGCGCACACGGCTTGGGGTTGAGCAAATTCGGCGCTTTGGCGCTTCTTCCGGCGCCTTTCGTTCTGACGACGACCACGGCACAACGATCTTTGAATCCACGCAAGCTATTGACTCAGTTCCGGCTTCATATTATCAAATGCTCGCAGAACCGACACAGCACGAGATGCCTTGGCAATGGATCGGCACTGGAAGGCTACAATTCGGCGCTATTAATTCTGTGGGCATCCGTGGGCATGGTTGTCAGCCTCTTGCGATGAGGGTTTGCGAACCAGTTCCTGGAGGGTCCACAGAAAATCCCTGAAAGAATGAGCGACTCCTTCTCGAATCTTGACTTTGTGTTCCAGCCCCTTGAGCTACTTGAGCTACGAAAGGAACTCAATCCATCGGCCGCCATCCTCTGAGACGATTCGGGAGTAGTTCTGTGGTTAGCCGCTGTCCATCTGTGGAACGGCTTGATACGGTCTTCGACCCTAGCTATACTAGGCGCGACTCGATAATAAGCATTTCCGCTGACGTCGTCGCCTTCCGATCCTTCATATTTCGCATCCGAATCCTTGTTGACCGCCTTCAAGACCTATTAACTTGTGTGAGAGGCTGAGAGATAGTTCCTCTGCTTCCGCGCCATTTCTCGAGGGTGGCTTCTAGAGACCGGTATTCCGAGTGTTTATCTTCTGGAAGCCAATGAAACAGTGAGCTCGGGGACTCGCCTAGCCCGAGGGGGTCTGTTGACGGGAGCAAATTGTGAGAAATGGCTCATTTAGTACATGCCGGACATTACGAATTGATCGGCCTTCTACCCTCACGGACCGCATATCTTATCAGGGTTCCCGCGCGATCTCGGAACATCCTCGCAGATACCTTCTTTGGATCATCATCTGCGATCTTACGCTTTTCTGTCACTGTGGGCCCGCCCTTTCGTCCCGATTTTCATCACCATTTCCGAGCGCTCCAGATCGGGATTCTTGGAAATCAAATATCGCCGACCATCGGTTTGTTCGGTTTTGCGGACCGAAAATGAGCAAGATTGGCTGGCTGTGAATTGCGCTAGGGCCACTGCGGACTCTGTTGCGTTTCATACATAATTCTTTGGCTCGATGGACGCCTAGTCTTGACTCGAATGCTGCTCCCACGCAACACCATTGGTGGGCTTCACGCGCCTGCTGCAGATTGTATAGCGTGTCGCTACGGCGGGGGCTCTTACCTCTTGATGTCGGACAAAGGAGGCGGCCGGGAAAAATGATTTTATTTGTTTTTACAAGCATTGGGGAGACTGTATTTTCTGTATAAATGGAGCCTGACATCGAACGGTTTCAGTATCCACTCTCAGCAGGATCTCTCCCAACATGTCCCCCTCTCTCTTCTCTCTCTTGCCACTGGCTCTTGCGCTTGTTCGCTTCGCCGATGCTGCTACCCAGCACTACTCATTGAACCTTGGCACAGCCAACGTCAATCCTGACGGTTTCAACAGGACGTAAGATTTTTTTCGTTCGACATTTGCCACCTCGATCCTAACGTATGACCACTCAGCGCCATCACTATCAACGGCAAATTCGGAGGCCCCCTCCTCACTGCCAACAAAAATGATAGGATTGAGGCCAACGTCATTAACTCGCTTTTCAACCCGGCGGTCTTCCAGAGTACTTCGATCGTAAGTTGCTGCTATGGTTCTACCCTTGGGATTATTCAACTGGCGCGCACATAGCATTGGCACGGGATGTTCCAACACCGTTCGGCTACAGAGGACGGCGTCGGCTTCGTCACTCAATGTATGTCGTTCTTTGTCCATTTCTACTTACGTAACTGAGTATGGGACTCAGGCCCTATTATTCCGGGTGGATCCTATGACTACAGCTTTAGCACCGCTGGCCAAACTGGGTATCTACTACATATTGCTCCACATCGTTCTTCACCTGTCTAATATTGACTCCGGGATAGAACGTACTGGTACCACAGCCATGTGTCCACCCAATACTGTGACGGTCTCCGTGGGCCATTGGTAATTTATGATCCTCAAGACCCCTTCAAGCACCTGTACGATGTCGACAATGGTAAGAAGAGGCTTCTTCTATTGTATACTATGCTGATATGCAATCCTCTCTCTCTTCAGAAAATACCGTTATCACGCTCGGAGACTGGTACCATCAACCTGCTCTGGCCGAGTTCGCCGATCCTACCATCATCGCTCCGTAAGTCTTTCATTGCACTCAGATGACATTTTCTGAGACATTTCCAGGACCCCGGACTCGGTTTTGATTAATGGTCACGGCCGCTATGTCAACGGACCTAACTCGACCGTCAGCGTCATCCCCGTCGCACACGGCTTGAAATACAGGTGAGCTCGCCCGTATCTAGTGCACCTGTATCGAGTATCTGACGTCTCGTAGATTCCGCCTGATCAATTTGTCGTGCTTGACATACTTCACCGTCTCCCTCGACGGTCACAACTTCACAGTCATCGAAGCCGACGGAGTCGAACATCAACCTCTCGTAGTCGACTCTCTAACTATCTTCGTCGGACAACGTTATTCCATCATCGTCAATGCGAACCAAACCATTGGAAATTACTGGTTCCGTGTCGTTCCCGGACCTTCCATCGTGAATCAAGCTTCTTCAAGTAAGTCAACGATCGAGAACTTAAATTCGCAAATTCTCACTTGAAAATCACAGCCGACCCCGCTTTGAACAATGCTATTTTCCGATACATCGGTGCTCCCCCTATTCAGCCAACTACAACTCCCACCCCCAGCACAAACCCTCTCGTGGAAGCCAGCATGGTTGTAAGTACTGACTCGGCACCCTTGGCTTTTCCCCGAAGCTCACGCTTTTATCCAGCCGCTTATCAATCCGGGAGCTCCCGGTGGATCTACTCCTCCTGACGTAGCACACGTCTTGACTGTTGGTCTCAACGTATGTTCTCGTTCCTTCATACCTGCGAGAATCGACTCAAAATATAAATCAGAGCCCGAACTGGACTATCAATGGCACTTCGTTCTACCCCCCTTCTGTCCCTGTCTTACTCCAAATTCTCAGCGGCGCAGAAACAGCTCAAGATATCCTGCCCGCAGGCTCAATCATAACTCTCCCTTCTAATGCAACTGTAGAAATATCTATTCCTGACACTAATCCCATCGCTCGCACGCATCCTTTCCATCTTCACGGTGTGCGTCCATTTGCTTTATTGTCTTGTGACGGATTTTGATTGGGGATTTAGCATAACTTTGATGTTATCCGTTCGGCTGGGCAAACGGACTTCAACTATATAAACCCCCCTCGCCGCGACGTCGTCGCCGTAAATGGAGGAAATGTAACATTCCGCTTCCAAACGAACAACCCAGGCCCATGGATTCTTCACTGGTATGTTCCTTCCTCTTACACAATAATATATCAGCATACTCATACGTCCTAGTCACATCGATTGGCATTTCAAACAAGGCTTGGCTGTAGTACTCGCCGAGGATCCCGCAGGTGTCATCAAAGGGCCTGGGTCTACCACTCCCCCTCCTGCTTGGAACAAGTTGTGTGCGGCATTTAATGCTTCTGGTTTGCCTCCTGTATAATTGCTGTTGCTGTACATCTCTTGTACGTGATAAAGGGACGACAAATAATCAAGTTGACAGAACAATAATAAATAAATATGCTCGGTGATCATATAACCTCGCCCGAGCTCCTCCCATAAATAATAAATAATCAAAATCATCAAAATCATCACTGCCCGATACTATGTATTACACGGCCGCGGCCCACTTACGCCGTCCCGAGTCTCCCAAAGAGGCAATAATCCAATAGACGCCCAGACCAGCGCCGCCGTCCCGTCTTCCGGGCTTCGAAGATGCTTCCGAGCTTTCCGTTTTCAATGGTATCTTCACACCCCACATCGTCACAATGATCCCGCGACCGATGACCGAGGCCCGAGTCTGGGCTTCGCTGTCAGTGCATAGCCAATTTTCTACAAATAGTACTGTATTGTCGACGCTCTCAGTGAACGACCTACCATCAACTGACGATACTACGCCCTTCGTCTGGCTTTCAGGAAGGATATACAGTATAATCGTACATGTCCGAACAACTTGTCTACTTCACCTCTGCGACTGTTGCTACATACCTCCTCATCAAAATATTCCAAACACTCCATAATCGTCTCCCCCATCCCCCAGGCCCACCCCCTCTTCCTCTGATAGGGAATTTCCATCAATTACCTAAAAGTGATCTATATCTCAAGTTGAAAGAATGGAAAGACACCTACGGTTCGCCCCCCCTCTCTATTTGGCTCCGGACTAATTATTGGTGTGGTGTAGGACCTCTTGTATTTGTATCGATTTTAGGATCTCCAGTGCTCTATCTAAACGAATACGAAGATGCTCGCGAACTACTCGACACCCGAGGATCGATCTACTCCGATCGACCCCGATTCGAAATGGCTACAGAATTGTTCGTCTCCCCCTCCCCTGGATACACCGTCCCTAAGTTTTTTTTGTTAAAGGGTGCAGTTCAATCGGTCGACTGTGATGAGTCCTTTTAATAGGTATCATCGAGCGATTAGGAAGCTTCTTTCAGCTACTTTTTCTGGGAGACGGACGGAGAGGTTCGAGGGGGTACAAGAGAGAGCAGCTTTGACATTCGTAAACGACGTCCTTCAAGAACCTAAGAAACTGGTTCCTTTCTTGCGCCGGTGCGTTCATACGACCCGGACTCGGTGTGTATTTGGTTGATGAGGATTATTTAGGATGGCTGGGGAAGTTATTTTGGGAATAACATATGGGTACGATGTACGAGCTTCGAACGATCCGATAGTCGCCATGGCGGAGCGATCAAATGCAGAGTTCGGACAAGCAGTTACAGTCGGTGCCTTCCTCGTAGATTTCATCCCTATAAGTAAGCCACGTCTCCTCTCAAATTCTCACCGTGTCACCCTAATCATAATAACGGTTAACTCGAACAGTGAAATATATACCGGAATGGTTCCCTTTTGCAGGATTTCAGAAAACAGCGGCGTTATGGCGAGATCATTTTCACGAGGCGACGAATCTGCCATATGAAGCTGTCAAAGAAGCTATGGTACGAATTTCCGTACCTTCAGGCTGGAGACGGAAAATATTGATAATGTTTTTGTAGGCGCGTGGTGAGGCTCGACCCTCATACGTTGCGGATCATCTTCAAGATGGACCTTTGAGTGTTGAAGATGAAGATGTCCTAAAATTCAGTGCTATGAATATGTATACCGGTGCGTCCTACTTTCACCTTCACCCTCACCCTCGTCACAATCCCTAACCCGTAAACCTCAATCAATATCAATATAAAGCCGGAGCCGATACTGTCCGTATCCATTTCTCATTGTGCCAGTATGCTTGCTAAGGGATTTGATTTCTGTTGATGATAGGTAACGACCGTCCTGAAAACGTTCTTCTACATCATGACCGCCCACCCCCAAATCCAAAAACGAGCCCAAGCCGAAGTTGATTCCATTATTCGAGCAGAGGGGGAGGATAGACTGCCAAGAATTGCAGATCGGGAGAAAATGCCTTTCGTCGAAGCAGTACTGCTCGAGATTATGCGTTGGGCGCCTTTAGGTATGCACCCACTCTCTTCTCAAAAAATACCTCGCTGATCTGACATTGATTTTGTTTGATAAATAAGTCCCTTTTGGTCGGTCTTGTCCAGTCATTCGCTCCTGTCGTCTCACTGATAGAGTATCTTTCGTGGCAAGGTATTCCTCATCGACTCTCGTCTCCAGATGTATACAAAGGATATTACATCCCAAAGAACACGATCGTATACGCGAATCAATGGTAATTACCCAGATCCATCCCTATCTCAGAACATCTCTCAGAATTTTTCCAGTGAAATGTGTCAGAATCCCGAACAATATCCAGATCCCCAAGAGTTTCGACCTGAACGATTCCTCGACCCGAAAAATAGGCAACAAGATCCCCGACAAATCGCATTCGGTTTCGGACGCAGGGTATCGTCCCTTCCCAGCTTGGCGTTATATGGCTTTATGCTGATATTCTTGGGAATGTAGATATGTCCGGGAAAGGAATTAGCAGATTCTACGATTTTCTTAACGATGGCAATCCTACTCGCTACATGCACAATCGAACCAGGACTCGATACATCAGGCCAAGAAATCCAGCCCGTAGCCGAATTCAACTGGGGACTCGTTTGGTAAGCTTCATTCCTTTCTGAGCTGCGCGAGAATTTGGATCTGATGAATCTGTGTGGGGTTGGTGTTGGTGTAGTGAGCTGAAGGATTGGGAATTCAGAATCCGAGCAAGGGAGGGGAAGGGGATACAGTTGTTACGCAATCGGCACGAAGCGTAAACAGCACCCAGGTCCGAGGACTCAAAGAGGTGGACAACGACAACGAGGGATGTGGGGTTTTAGGCCTGTGTAGTGATACTGTGTTGGTGAATGTTCCGATATCATATCGAAGCAGTTGTGATTAGCTAGTGAGGCGGATTAGTACTTCAAACAGTACGTTGGATACAGGCTACTGCGCTTGCATTTGCGCCGTGCTCAGGCTAGGCTTATCATTACATGGGATCCGGGAGACTGCTAGTGAACTCAATATAATAAAATAAAATAATCCGACTACAGTTGGTTACAGCGAAGGCTCGGAATCCGAGTTCCGACTTAACATAGTTTAAATTCCAGTTCCGCCGCGTTCTTACCTTTGTTTCTTACCTACACCATCAATTTTTGCTTTATCATTAATTCAATCTCGATAGCTCCCAATGATGTCTCCTTGCCCTTAAGCTCTCTCAAAGCGTCAATGTTCACGTTCAGGGAAGACTGGAGAGGAGAGATTGGCCGCTGCTTTTGCCAGTGCTGCTCGCAAGGTACTTATCTTTCCATCCTCCATCTTTTATTTCTTCCATCTTTCGCTTTTTGAGAGACATAAAAATGATGCATACGATTTCGTCGATTGACGGCTAGGTCTCTGACACTGCAGCCTCAAATAACCATCTTTCGGGACTGATCTTTCCCTCTCTCTCTTCCTTACTTCGCGCCATCATATCCTAGGACTGTTTGCTGATGACGAATTTGCAGGCTCGCCGCACCAACAAATTGAAGAAAATCGCTTTCAAGCGCGCCGATACATATGTCAAGGAGTACTAGTACTTGGCAAAGGAGCAAGAGGAGATCCGTTTGAATGTTGAAACGTGCGCTCAGTGCGCGCTCAACAGGAGACTCAGCAGGATAGTTCTACGTCCCCGCCCAGGCCAAGGTGTACTTTGTCATTCGTATCAAGGGGTACGTCTCTTCTCTCTTCCGCATTATATCTGGTTTGTTAATGTGCTTCGGTATAGTATCAACGAGATTGCACCCAAGCCCCGCAAGATCCTCCACCTCCTGCGGTTGACTGCAGATCAACAACTTGAACGGTGTATCCGTAAAACAGTAAAACTTACCAAAGCCACCGCCACCGAACAAATGCCTTCTCGTCTCGTCTCGTCTAGCCCTACATCGCCGGTGCATCACCTCCGGGCCCGTCCCCTTCCTCCTCCCTCCTCTGAATCCCTCCCTCTCTCACATACTAACATACTACCATACTAACATATCATCATCACAGCAAAGTATGAAATATCAAGCGTGAATAGAAGGAGAAAGGAGCGTCTCGACTCTCGACTCTCGAGGGCAGGAATGCAAGTTTGTAGCTTCATTCGTTGAATTGGATATCTAGAATCCAGATGTATGTGTTACAATACAATTCTCGATCGTCCATATGGATATCTATACACTACTGTACTATGCTAGACCGTACCACTATCACCTCCCCTCGCACTGCGCTCGGAAGATTCGCACACAACGACAGACAGACATACGCATTATACAGTCTCCGCACTCGACTCTCCACCCCCACCCCTCCGGAAAATCCCCACAGCCTGAGGCGAAGATAAACCCAAAGATAAAGATAAAGGTAACCACTGCATTCCTTTCTGCGCCCGACTTGCACGGACTCGAGAGCGGAGAGTGTGGAGGCGAGCTTCGTGGGCTCGAACCTTTGTCACATTGGTGTGAGCGACTTGGTCGGGTTTCAGACTGAGATTGGGAGGGGAATGGGTGTGGGTTTGGGTGAGGTTGAGAGAAGCTTGGGATTGGGCCCATGATTGGACTCGTTTGTATGTTGAGTCCATTTGTGAGAGCGGATTTCTATTGAGATCAGCGGGGTTGATCATGAGCCCTAATGCCCCGCCTCCACCGCCTCCATCGCGTCTCGGAGAAGGATGAGGAGGTGAATACGGCGAAGGCAAACTCGGAGTCTGAGGCGGAGAAGGCAGAGCAGCAGGAGGAGGAGAATCAGGAAGAGTGAGTCGGGGATCCCGCCAAGTCGACTGTCCACTCTCATAATCCACGAAAAAGACTCTGTTATCACTTGATAGTCTCATCTCCCAATGGGGTGGTAAGGGACCTAAGACAGACGCCATCTGGGCTGCGAGCATCGGAAGATTGATCGTGGAAAGAGTGGTATGAAACGACCCATTCGAAGACGATGCTGATGAATGGCGACGGGCATGGGAAGGAGGATGGGAGGGCGAATGACGCGTCGTTGGGTCGGCGTAGAATGTGCCTAGGGCGACGGCGGGTGTGCGGAGGGGTGGGTGGAAAGGCTTTGGAGTTGGGAAGATTGTTGGACGTCGTAGTTCGAGGGGTTTAGGTTTTATTATCGCTCTCCTCCTTGTTTTTCTCCGTCTCCTACAATTAATTACGCGTCATATAATAAAAGTCGAATATGGGAGGGGGGACGTACGAGTAGGTGTATGTGTATGTTGCGTACAGTGACAGGATGAAGATAAGGGAGAGGATGAGTGAGGTCCAGGTCCATGTCCAGGAGGGAGAGGGGCGGGGAATGAGTCCTAGTGAATAATATAATTGGGACTGTCCATATTCCATCGGTCCTCTCCCAACATATTTCGATAATGAACGAGTATGAGTATTAGTCCGCACTGCGGAGAATGAGTGTGAGTGAGATTCAGATGAAGGTCGGATGAATGAGTGTGAATCCATTGAAGTTGTAGTTGCGATTGCGATTAGGTCGATAATTAGAGAATGGTAGGTGAATGAAAGTCTAGTAGATGACAGGAGAGGGAAGCAGAAAGGAACAAGTACAAGCAGGGTAGAATATAAGCCATTGTCGTAGAAACAATACCTCGAGGCCGCCACGAGAACAATACCTCTCTCGGCTCGTCGGCGGCACCTTGTTTGGCTCTCTTTGTACAAGCCCTGTTCCGCGTTCCGATCTCACCACGATATCACTTCGATCGAGGATATCGAGCACTTATCGAGTCACTGGCATCCTACCCTAGATCTTTCGCGTCGATGTCCGTCAGCTTTGCCAAGTCTAGGTCTCAAAGGCACTCATACGCGGGCTAGCCTTCTCCGACTCTAATGTAAAGCTGATTGATCTGAGGCTTGCCAGCACTAGTGCACTCTCTGAATCTGTAAGACTGTAACTAACCTCTACAAAACTTCTACAAAGCATCCCTCTCCTGCATCAGACTCAAGCTCATGCCTCCAACGACTCGGCGAGTGATACAGTATGTGAGGACCACCAACTTGACTTCGATCCCATAAGTCCAAAGAGCTCCTCACCTTGTCGATCTCGCCGCTCCATCTACTGCCGTTCCGGATTTTCCTAAATATGAACGTTTCTAGATCTGACAACCTTTCCGCTGAATCTTCAAGTTTTTTTCCCTGGGAACTCCTCAGGGGCCAGGGCCCTCTCCCTGTCAGTCAACGCAACACCGCCTCCAAATCCACCAGTACTGCCAATATTAATGTCAATGTCAATGTCAACGTCAATGCCAACGCTGACTCCGAGTCTAGCACCGCAAAGCACCCATTCTTCCCATTCTTCGACAACTCTACAAGTACTAGTCCTCCATCGGTGTTATATTTCATATAACTATGAAAGCCACGCGCTCTTCGTTACGTTACGCACCAACAATGTCTAGGCGGTATCAAGAATGAGAAGTGTACCTGGCTGTACTAGTACTGCATCAATCATACCTACGCATGCGCCCCCGACCTTAGTAATCGCCTCTTTAAACATTCTCATTCTCATTCTCTCGATTATCCTTGGTGATGAGTCTAGTGCGCGTTGATAGAATATTAATGTGCCAGCTCAAGTAATCTCGATTTTCTCTTTCAATGGGGGGCTCTGAACTCTGATAATTTGTCTAATTCGTCTAATCTGTCCGCATCTATCTCAGCGGTTCTCAGAAGCACCTGTACAGCCGAATGCGTCGCCGCCCGCTGGCTCACGCTCCTGACTTGGGAATCAACACCAAACGTCGTGTCTTCGGAATATTCTTCAGAGTACCATCCACCATTCGTCAGTCGAGATGGTATTTGTGTCATTGCACTACTGCAGTGTTTATATCGATGAGAGTACCATTATTATTATTATTATTTGTATCATGTTCAGAAGCAACGTGACCAGCGCTCAGCTTGATGAGAAAGAGAGTAGAAAGAGCAGAAAGCGCAGCAAGAAAGCAAAGATTACGACGTACACGAAGAAACCGAAGAAGAAAGTGAACAAAGACGAAGAATAACGAGAAACAACCTACACCATATCCTCATCTACCGCCATTCGATCCATTAACACCCGCATCAGCAAACACACTAGTACTGGTACGCCCCTCAGTGCCGGTGCCAGTGACATATCGATGAAAATCAAACGGCAAGAAACTCGGAGGAACCTACCCACAAATCATCAGCATCAGCAACCCACAGAAGCGACAACAACGAGAAAGGGACTCACATCATTCCTATTCCCATTCCCAAAAGCCCCAGGCGCTTCCCTCCTCCTCTCCTCCCTCTCCCTCTCTCTCTCCCCATCCCTCTCCCTCTCCGCCCTCTCCCTCTCCCTCCCCTCATCACGCTCATCATCATCATCATCATCCTCCGCTTCTTCAATCTCCCCATCCGAATTAATACTCACTTCAACCTCCCTCCGTCTGCTCGGAGCTGGAGCGGACGGAGCCCCGAAGTTGAAAGGACTCATTCGTGAGACTACTCGTCCCACATCTAGCCCCGGCGCTGTTCCCGGCGCTGTACCTCGTCGCCTTGAAGCTAACGCGCGGAAGAAAACATCGCTCGTTGGGTGATCCGCTTGCGCCGGCACTGTCGGAGGTGCCGATGGTGGTGCTGGTGCTGGTGCGGGCCCAAGACCCGAGGAGGATGAGCCTGCGGGATACCCGGAAACATAGAAGGGTTTGAAATTGGCATTGGAGTCGGGATTGGGAGTTGTAGAATGCAGTTCGTGAGAGAGGACTGTTATATGCTTCACGAGTCCCTCAATATTCGACTCGACACTCTTTCCTTCCCTCCCTACACCACCACCAACCAAATCATCAGCTCCAACCCTCAAGGAAAAAGAAAAGGACGTACAAAGAATAGCACCCCCCACAACTCCCCCCAAAATCCCCCTCCTCTCCCCTCCCATCCACCCACTCATATAACTTTCCTCCGGAACGATGAAAGCCAATAGCGCTAGTGCATCTTTTAATTCTTGGATGTAGGAGCCTTGGGAAGAGGGGGGAATTAGAGATTGGAGGAGGGGATGGAGGAGTTGGGCGGATTGGATTAGGGAGTTGGGGTCTGGTTGAGTGGGGAGGGCGCGGGGATGAGAGGGGGGATTAGGACGGGAGACGGGGTCGCCTGGGGCGGGGAGAATTGGTTTTGTCTTGGTCTTTGTAGACAACGGCGATGGCTTTGAAGGCGCCTTGCCCTTGCCCTTATCCGTCGCTTTTCCCTCCTCGCAATCCCCATCCTCGCCCTCAACCGGAACGGGCCTCGTATACGTATAAGGAGGCAAATAAGGCACCACCCCCTCCCTCGTCCGACACTTCTCAACCCACTCCCAAATCCTCAACTTCATCAATAAATGATTCGGATGGAATTTATCTTCTGCTCCTACCCCGAATTCCGAACGAATTCGTTTGAGCTCGGAGTAGTATTGTCCTTCTGAGCTCGGAGTAGAGCTTGGACCTGGGGTAGAGGATGGGGTGAAAGGTTTGGGTGTGATGACGGAGGGAAAGTGGGTGTTTAAGAGGGATACGGCGGTGGGGATTGAGCCGGTGAGGATATGTGTGCAAATTTCTGTATCGTCGTAAGTACAGTCATTAGTATTGAGGAAACATGTTATTGGAGGGAGGCGGACGTACGTTTTCGAAGACCGATACGCTCGAGTTCAGCTTCGTGTTTGTCTTCCTCCGTAGGACTAGAAAGCATAACGAAATCGCCGTCCACATCCACACCGTCTGTATCATCCACTCTCTCTCCTTCTCCATCACCAGTTTCCATCGCGTCTCCGTCTCCATTCCTCATTGGGTTGGGCGCATGTGTATGCGTATGCATGTACATATGCGCAGGCATACCCTGCTTCAAATTGTTCTTCGTCCGTTCGAGGAGGGATTTGCTTTCTTTGAAGAATATACGGGCGGTAGAGGTGTAACATCCGTTATGCAGATAATCGAGGACCAGGGCGTTCTGTGATACATTATTAGTACTATCCTCTACTTCTGATTCAAGCAAAACGTGCGGCGCAAAGAAAATGTGGAACGACGGAACGAGACAAAAGCGGTGGTGGTGGTGGGAGTGGATGAAAATGGGCTCACTAGTTTTCGTTGATCTTCTTCTGTCATGGGTTTGCCATGTATCCCACCCAACTGAGACTCGAACCGCATCTTCGCTTTGATTTTCCGTTCTGGATTTTCTGATTTTCTGTTTCGCGTGTGCGGTTTCGAGGACGCTAGTTCGAGTTCTCTTCACGCTCTCATGCGTCGTCCGAGTCCAATCTCAAGTCGAGCTTTCCAAGGCCACGCTTGGGGACAGTCGTCGCAGTCTGAATGGCCGCGATGCGAGTCGTGTTATGTCGAGTACAGTCAGCAGTCGCGTTTGATGGCGATTTGCTCAGCGCCAGGATTAGCGAAGCTGAGGAAACCGAAGGTGACAGTGAAGATGATGACAGTGTAGGTACGGTATAGCGCGTCTGATGCGCGTCCTGTCTGAGATTGCGTAGGCGGAACAAGAAATAGGCTTGGGCGCTTCGAATTCGGTTGAGTCTGAGAGGAACGTCGAAAGGTTCCGATCTTGACTTGTTCCAATTTGGGCCTGACTCGCTTCCACTTTAAAAGCGAAGCCTGAATGTCTCTGCGGGTGGAAGATTATATGAAGGCACGTTTCTCATCGAAAGAATCATGATGGGGATTGATGTGATTTCATGGCTCAGATGATTTATTGCGTTTTTTTTTTGGTGCTGACACTTGCAGACTGCAGTTTCTCGCACCCTTCCTAAACCCTCATCACTGGCAACTCCGCTTGTAATCCTGTTCAAGAACCGCTATGACCTTACTTGTGCTCCTCTCTAGGCAGTGATTATCCCTGCTATTGCTAACGAACTAACGACACCGTTAACCACAAAATATCTCCCTCGGTCTCTTCGGACACTCAACGTTAACATGCTATGCCAATTGACGTTAATCGAGGATTGATGCTTTCAAATTTTCTGGCGGTTTTCGTGGATTGCTGGCACCCCGCGCATCCTTCATCTATAACTTTGGCCTAGAGCGCGATGCCCTAGCAGTAAATCCTGAGTCTAGGTTTTGGACGAGATATGAAATTGACTCTGAGGTCAAGAAGGGATGTGAGGCACCCTCTATGAATTTAGAAACGGGGTTTTGACTATAAGCAGGTTTTAACAACTCTAATATGAAACGTCGCGACGGAAGCAAATGTCATATGTCGCCTGTCCTTTTACCGGCCCTTCCCTCTTAATCCGCCCATCGTTTCATCTGCCTCCGTTCTCCCAGAACCAGTATGAAGCTTGTATGGCTGGACCCCTCATTCTCGGTTCTACTTCCCTTCCGACTGGGTCGACTATTTTTAGGGTTTCTTACCAGTGATCTTAAACTATGCGAGTGTTGCGTTGAGAAATCTCTCAGTCAACTAATGAAGGTCGACGGATCCCGTTGGGTATGTTTCATTAGCGAGTCGAAAAAATAATCGTTCATGTCCTCGGCAGACCCTTTCTTTTTCATCAAATACTCTCTTCATCAAATAAATGCTTTCTCGAGATTAACGACTCAGAAGTCTTTCTTATCCTCGCCTAACATATTCCTCCGAAAACAGCGTCCAACACGTTGCTAACGGAAGCATATTCCCAATCTTCACCGGCCCGTTCCCTCCCATGATAAACTCCCAAGCGCTCTATCAGATCATAGCAAGCCGTAAGATCGTCTTGGCAGAAGCACAAACGAGTCATCTGGACCTGGTTTCTCGGTCATTTTGATAATGACGAGATTGTCCGAAATCATTATCAAGGCATATTGAGCCTACGGCACGGCACGTTGTGTTGAGCTATACCTGGCGATCTTTCCCCTGGTCGATCACTTTTGATCTTGAGGTCGCGTGAATCGGCTATCTCTCTGTTGAATCTTATTGAACGCATCGAGTAAAATTTTATTTGCCGTTTTGGGAGTATTACTGATAGTGATATACGCAGAGTTCTAGTATTTAATTTGTGCTCGGATTTGGCCTTGGGTCGCTTACAGCAAGTCTTCTAGCTCCCTAGAGACGCCACACCCTTACCCGATGAGGCCGTTATCCTCGATCTATATGTAAAGTCATCGAATTCAAACCCCCATCATCGCCGGTAAACAATCGCTCAGCTTATCCACTCACCATTCTTCTCTTCACGTAGCCCATATAACCACGAGACCGCGCCTAGCCATCGAAGCCGAAAGAAGAAAATCGACCCCCACAAACGGAGGCATTAGTTGGCTTATCTTCGGGACCTGAGTGTAGACTCAAGCTCAACTCCAAATCTAAGCTTCTTAGGCATTTCACGGGACTAGAGGCCTCAGGCCTCATGTCTTCCGACACGTGAAAGGGTGGACCGGGTGCTCCCGGGATATGCTGCGTTCAGAACGAAAAGTTCCTTGGAGGGACTTTGGAGGCTCCGAGACGTGATTCGAGCTCCTCGTCTCGGGTAGATGGATAGGGCATCTGACACCCTTTAAATCGGCCTATACGTCCCGGATACGAGTCCCTTCTTGACGAGGCAAGATTTTTCATCTATCCAATAAGAAATAAACACAAGGTGCAATTTTCGAACGTGTGGTGGCCCGCGCGTTGGGAAAGATAGTCGCATATGGTCTGATTGTGAATTGTGAGCATGTACCGATTCTGAAGAGTATGTGAGGGTGTGAATAAAAATAAGTGAAGACCGGAGGAGGGGGTGGAAGATGGATCCCGAATAGCCGACGCGAGTTTCTAAATTCCCCGCAAGGGGCCCGCTCGCGGGCCGGGCCGGCAAGAGTGTGACGTGCCTTCGGACCGACGCTCCCATCCTTCTGACCTCCGTTTAAATACTCTCCACCCTCTCTCGCTTTAAATGTCGAACGGCTTACCTCCTCCCTCTTCTCATCCTCTCTCGTCAACCCGGCATCCCACTACACCATGACCACCAACGGCCATTCACATACGAACGGTACCGGTGTTGTTCGGCCTTTAACACCTGGAATCTACGCCCCGATTCCAACTTTCTTCTTACCGGACTCTGAAGACCTTGGTATGTATTTCTTTTTGAATATCGCTGAGATGTTGGTGTTGAGGCGGGCTAGATATTCCATCGTTCGAGGCGCATGTTACTCGTGTTGGATTGGCGGGTGTCGGGATCTTGGTGTGCGGTTCGATGGGAGAGGCGCCCCATTTGTCGCATGAAGAACGCGTTATTCTCATCAAGGCAGCTCGACGAGCATTAGACAAAGCCGGCCTTCATCATGCTCCCATTGTCGCTGGAACTGGAACTCATTCACTACGAGAGACTCTGCATCTCACCCGAGCAGCTGCACAGGCGGGAGCAGACTATTCGATCGTCATTTGCAGCGGATATTTCGCAGGGGCTATTGCGAATGATAAGCAGGCTTTGAAGGCTTTCTGGTCGGAAGTTGCTGCTAAGAGTCCTATTCCCGTGATCATCTACAACTGTGAGTACCCCAACCGAACCCTTGACTCTCCTATCCATCCCATGCTCTTTTCCGTGGTCCGAAGTTGTGACTGATGATGTCTTACTTTGATTTATAGACCCTGCCGCATGTGGTGGTATCGATCTCGACTCAGATACAATCGAAGAACTCGCCCAGGAGAACCCGAATCTCTGCGGTGTCAAATTGACGTGCGGAAACGTCGGCAAATTGACCCGTATCGCAGCAACAGTCTCAGTCCCCTCCTTCGACAAATCATATCCTCGTCAGAATTCCAACGCTCCTTTCCTCGTCCTGGGAGGATACACAGATTTCATCGTCCCTTCGGCGTTCGCCCGCGCACATGGTGCTATCACCGGTTTGGCAAATGTCGCTCCTGTGAGTCCCTCAGACCCTCTGTACCCTTACCCCAGCTAATGTGAATTACTATTAGCACGCATGTGCACGTTTACATGAGCTTTCACAAGCTGCCGTATCTGACCTCACTCTTCTGCCTGCTGCACAAGCACTCCAAGACGTCATTGCACGCGCCGACCGCACTATGGCCCTAGCTTCCATTTCAGGAACGAAAGCTACACTCGAGCGTCTCTATGGGTACGGAGGCCTTCCTCGCAAACCCTTGCCTCCCTTCCCGAAAGAGAAAGCCGACATTCTGTGGGCCCATCCGAACGTCGTCGAGCTCGTTCGAGTCGAACGCGAACTGAGCGGAAAAATTGCTTCTAAATAGAGTGTCTGGAATTCAATCGTGTTTGAATGGGAGCTTCTTGGTCTTGGTTCTTATGTCTTGTCAACGTGTCGCCATTTGTTGTAGTTTTATTTACATTTGCTCTCCCCGGTTTCCACTTTCGCTTGCATCCTCCTTGGTGTGCTTCTTCATTTATCCTCCCGATCTTTTCCATTTACAGCTTTTCTTGTTGTATGGTACGCATGTATTCTTATGTTTCACCAGGGCGGATGAAAGATAAAAACTTGAACACGCATCTTACTTTCTTGACATCGCGTGCGGTGGAGCTATATCAAGTTCCACGGAACCGGCGAACCTTGATTCTCTTATCAACTCCTAATCTCAATCAGACCCTGTAGACGGAAGCAAAAATGGCGTGGGAAATCAAAGTCAAAGCTTATTTATCAAGCTAAAGAATTAAGGCTGCTTGTCGGTACGGAGAAATATTCATGGAGCAAAGGGGCCCAAGCCAAGGAGACTTTCGCAGTGCAATTCGTTAGGAATTCGGAAAGCCAAGATACGGTCTTTTGCCTGCGGACCGTGGAGAAGATGCTTTGAGTTCGAGAACTGTCCGTGGAATGCGTCGAATGAAGAGGATGTCAAGATCGATAGAATTTCGGATTATTGTTGTCTTCGATATACCAGCAGAGCAGAGAGATACCGGGATGCGGGAAAAAGCAGCCAGCTCAGGGTCTCGCCGTATCTTTGGCGGAACTTTGCTTCGGGATATGAGAGGAGTAATGGTACAACCGAAATAAGAGCTTACCTTGTTAATTTAGAGTGTACTATGTCTGACCAAGAGTAGACGTGTTGCACGAATTCAGTAGCGACTCCGGAAAGTAGAGCATTGAAACATTCAAGGAGATTGTTCAATTCAAGAGACTCGGAGAATTCATGACTGACTAGGTTCAGCGCTCGCAGACATTTATGCGGTTTGTTAGAGCTCATGTATCTGGATGGAAAAGCGTTACTGGAATTAAATTCTAGAATAATATTAGCGATAAGAGTCAAAGGTTGTTCGTCGATGATAGATCAAAGAAAATAATTTACCCTGTTCGTGTTAGCAGTGTTATCGAAGGTATAATATGGAACATACACAGCCCATAATCTGTCGCAAGCAGGATGACGAAGGGTTTGGATTCAATCCGGCGACCACTGGCACAGGAAGTAGGGCAGGTCTTCACCGGCAGGTCGTCCTAGATAATCAGAAGCAGCAGCGCTGCATCATTGCTCCCATATCAGAGGGACACAATTATAAGAGCAATAGCAGCCATATCTAAGACGTGAAAGTGAGGCGAACCAGCATGAGGTGACTGTTGAGAGCGAAAAACCATAGCTCCAGTAGGCGCCCGCAACCTCTCACGAACTGCTGACCTGGCTACACGCCTTCCATGTTGAGAACATTTTGACTAGGGCTACAAGCCCAAGATTTGTACGAGCTGAGAACGTCGTGTTCCTCGCTGAAAGAGTACCAAGACATGATATGACAGTAGGTCATCTCTGGCATTCGCTGCCCATTCCTACATTTATCCCACGGGCGCGAGGTTTTCTGCGAGTTACAGTAACACTTCACTCCAGTAAGTACGAAGACACTATCAGGATGACAATATGGTGACAAATTATCTTACAAACGTAGGCAAGAGCTTGGTAATTTTTTGACCAATGCTTGCTCATGATAGGGAACAGCGCGGGCAGGGCATGCTAACCCAACATCGTACCAGTTTCGTTCTCCTTCTACCTTTCACACTTCTCGGCCGATCGCTTCGTCCGAAATAAGTTGCTTCTGAAATTCTAGCTCGCGCAGCGACAACGTTGATCTATTCCGCCGGGGTTCCGTTGATGAGATCTGCATCCGTCCAATGCTGCAGGGGTGCATCTCGTCCAGGGCGCCGGCAAAGGAGGTGAATGAGCTAAAAGGGGAAGAAAGACTTGTGCGGATAAAATGATCCCGTATTGGAGAATGCTATACAAAAGTATGTCTACTAAAACACTACTCAACCTGCTTTCATGCCGATTAATTATATTCAACTAGTGAACGAAGGCGCCTTACTGTGAACTTCGGATCGAAGTGATCAAGTTCTACTCGGTGTCCCATAGTATCAGCAGTGAAAGTCAAAAATCAACATTGAACTCAAAACAATCAAAATCTCCACGTTCATTGGTCTCCTGGATACATCGGGCTGTCGGCTATCATCACGGCGCCAACTTGCAGCGCCTGTAAGCCCTTTTGCAACTAGTTCAATGACGGCCCCCGAATGCATACTGAGAAAAGACGTTAACCCTTTTGATACTTTGATCTCCGCATATGACGCAAGCGATGAGCACGTTCCCCACTCCGAACCCAGTGCCGTGCGCATGTCCTATCACGGTGAGCATCTGTTCGCTGACTCTTGAATTCGAGAGCTAATTCATTCTGCCAGTCTAGAGTTTGAGTGTTTGGTTGTCCGAAAACCGATGACCTGATTCAATTTTCGTGGAGAGCGAATAAAAGCGTCGTTTTGCTATGTTAAGTTCTTCGGCCACTCCAAGTCAGGCCCGAAGGCCGGTGAGTCACATTCGCCAAAGGCGCGGCCATTGTGGAACGCCGCTACGACCTACCAATCCTAACGTTTGGATTCCATAGTATGGCTTGGATCAACGGAGTGGCTTCGGAGAATTGTTCGACACTGACCGACCATTCACTGGATCATTTCCCTGTATTCTCTTTCCTATCGAAGTCGAAAGTTGCGAATATACCACCACCCACGCATTCTGTTGAATGTATTGTCGGGTCGTCTTTTTTCTGAGACCGACCGCGCACTTTTTCCGGAGACAACAGGACACTTCTTGAACATTCCGAGTGTCTTACTGCAAAATGGACGAACTTATTGACTGGACGTAAAGCACTTTTGAGATTCGGTCCTGTCCTCCGAACAGATCAGAGCTATACTTGGACGTTAGTTCTCTAACTGGCAGGTCCTGAAGCGATTCTCTTGCGCTCTTGTTGTTCCAGGAAGCGCTTCGCTCGCAAAGGAGACGGCCGCCGTGCATCAGGGAAAGAACGAAAGACATCTCCTGCATTGATCGGAAATTGGCTCATCGTACGAGTTGTTTTTGCGTAAGATGAAATGAGCTATGGCATATAAAAAGGGGGGAAAAACGTCGTCTTTACTGCATCCACACCATAGGACCTACTCTCATGGCTGGTATTCGAGTTTCCCTCTATTTGCTATCTTTGGCGTTGTTTACCAATGTCTTTGCCGCCACACAATTCTATAATCTCGATTTGAACACTGGTCAAGTCGCACCCGATGGTTATGAGAGAACGTGAGTCTGATTTTATTCGGCCAAGCTATGATCACTTCATTCAAACATCAGTGCCATCACAATCAACGGGGCCTTCCAAGCACCAGTTATCACTGCCAACAAGAATGATAGAATCGAGGCTAACGTGAGCGACCACATCACGGATCCGGCAATCTATGAAGCGACGTCAATCGTGAGCTAGTATTCAGCCATTTCGCGTACTCCGTTAATGATCTTTTTTCCAGCACTGGCACGGCATGTTCCAACATCGAACCGCTACCGAAGACGGCACAGGGTTTGTCACTCAATGTACGGAAAATACATATGTCCTGTCACATGTTGACTGATATCCCGATTGACTCGCTAGGTCCTTTGGTTCCCGGCAACTATTACAACTACAACTTCAGTACCGCCGGCCAAACAGGGTTTATCCCTTCTCACTATTAACCAAACCTTGATGTAGAATTCTGATTATCCCTGTCAACAGCACCTATTGGTATCATAGTCATGTCTCCACTCAGTACTGTGACAATCTCCGTGGTCCTTTGGTGGTTTATGACCCTGAAGATCCCTACATCGGCTTATACGACGTTGATGACGGTAGGTATCTCGCTACTAGAGAACATACTTCGTGGAGATCCTGATCCTATTACAGTCACCACTATTATCACGGTGGCCGACTGGTATCATCTACCTTCGCTGGCGGCGTTTACAGATCCCACGATTCTAAATCCGTACGTGGAACCCTGATAATATCGGGATTTTTTATAATATAATGCTCCCAGGACTCCCGATTCTACTCTCATCAACGGTCTCGGTCGTTACGTCGGTGGACCAAGCACGAATCTGAGCGTGATCTCGGTGGAGTTTGGGAAGCGTTACAGGTAAAAGTAACTCATATTTTCTGCATATTAGATGACTGATACTTGGGCAGATTCCGACTCATCAATACCGCTTGTTTCCCGTACTATAACATATCTATCGACAATCACAAGTTTACTGTTATTGAAGCTGACGGAGTGGAACACCTTCCTCTAACGGTAGACTCTCTAACGATCTTTCCCGGACAGAGATACTCTATCATTCTGGATGCCAATCAAACGATCGGGAACTACTGTGAGCACACCTTCTCCAAGATTAGTGATTGCCCTAACACCGAGTCTATAGGGTTCCGTGCCATTCCCAGTCCAGCAATTGTCAACCAGACTCTATCAAGTTCGTCTTCCAGTTGAAATCTATTTTGTTCACCCTTGTTCACATCGATTATTTTTGCAGCCGATCCAGGACTGAACAACGCGATTTTAAGATATGTTGGAGCGCCAGCAATTGAGCCCAACACCACTGCATCCAACAGCACGGATCCACTAGTGGAAGCCGACATGATTGTATGTTCTACCTTTTCGCGCGGTCTCTTATCCTAAATAGTCAATTATCGGAAGCCACTGGTCAATCCTGGTGCACCGGGAGGTTCCGGCCCGGCGGATGTTGCTTATGTTCTCACTATCGGGTTGGATGTAAATCTTAATCGTTTCTCGGAAATACACAAGTCTGATCTATATCCTAGGTCTCTAACTGGACTATTAACGGAACGTCCTTCTATCCTCCTTCCGTCCCAGTACTTTTGCAAATCCTAAGCGGTGCAACCACCGCACAAGATATCCTTCCGCCCGGCTCGATTATCCCATTGCCGCCTAACAAGACGGTCGAGATCTCATTCCCGGACGCCAATGATATTAATCTCAGCCATCCGTTCCACCTTCACGGGGTAAGCGGCCCGTACATTGACATTTCAAGCAAATGCTCAATCTACTTCGAACAGCATAACTTCGACGTCGTGAAATCTGCCTATCAGACTACCCCGAACTACATCAATCCACCCAGAAGAGATGTGCGTGATCCCATCCGAATGTTGGTGCCCACTTTTGACTTTTCATAGGTCGTGGCGATTTATGGAGGGAACGTGACGTTTCGGTTCCAGACTAATAACCCCGGCCCTTGGATTCTACATTGGTATGTTAAACAATACGGCTCCCTACTCTGCGATGCTTAAAGTCGAAATAACAGTCACATCGACTGGCATCTCAAATCGGGATTGGCGATCGTCATGGCGGAAGACCCTGCAGGCGAAAAGACCGGCCCTAATTCGGTCATTGTCCCGCCAGCTTGGAACAACCTTTGCACTGCATTCAATGAGTCTGGTCTTCCTCCCGTGTAAAATAAAGTAAATAAAATTCAAGTTGTGTTCTGTTTAATCATTGGGCTCAATGAGTGACCGTTTGTCAAGGGCGTTGTCACCAAACATCCCATTTCCCGATTATCAATTCAGAAAATTAGATGCAGATCGAGATACAAGCAACACTCTGGAATTCAGAACTACTGCATGAAGATGGTAGGGTATAGCGAGATAGGTATCGAAGAATGAGGATGAAAAGAATAATGACAGCATAATCATGGATGGTGACAGCAGAACCTGGGAAACACAAGCAAAGCTACTATGGAGAGCGAGACGATAGACAAATCAAATGGAACAGATAAAGTTACATGATATCGTGAACGAGAAGCGAGGTGCTTAGGACTGTGATGACGAGAACGAAAACAAAAGTACGAAAGGATAGGAAGAAATCGTATAAGAATGCTGGTTTTTGTGAAAGCGCCTCAATGAGACGTCGGGACGGCGAACTCGTCACCAAAAGGGTTGACGTTATTGGCCTCTTGTTCCCGATTCCAATTATCTCGGACTGCATGTCGCCGTCAGGATCCAAACGGAAAGAACATTTAGATTGAGTTACTTGTTTGAGCGGCGGTGGGGACAGCTGCGAGGGTTTCGTATCAGAGCATCCGCGAGTCTATGATAGGTAAACTGATACATACCGTTTTGCGCTTGTCCTTCATCTGCATTCGCAGCGTTGGAGTCGCGCGACTTCCAATGAAGCACCTTCGCCCTGATCTGCCGAGCCCATGCGCCGACGCTGGGCTTTACGGAAATCCCAGTCCTTTTCTCTGCATCGATGAGGAGTGGGGTGACCGTGCTGATAGACACGGCCTTGAGGGTGGGCTCCTTCACCGTAGAGGTTTCGCCGTCGTCGACGGGTGCGAATCCATCTGCATGGCTGTCCTCGTCGACCTCGGGTATCGAACTTAATACTGCTGACCCAGGGAATCGTGAAGCCCGACGTACGGGTCGAGGGCGGATGCCAGTAAAATTATCTGAACAAGAGGAGGGCTTAGGAACGAGGAGGGTGGGGGGAAGAGTTGGTTCGGGGCTTACCGTCGGAGACCTTGATAGACGCGGAGGGGGCGTTCGAAGCGCCGCCTATTTCGGAAGAAGGCGCGTGGGTCATCTTCGAATCCTGATGGTCGCGAATGGTCTTGTAGAGAAAGTAGTGTGGTTTGTGATAGTTTTGGGATGAAGACTGGTAGAAGAGGATGGGCGAACGGGGGAGAAATAGACGGGGTAAATTGCTGAGGTATCCCGAGTTCTTTCATTATTTGTACCAAGTCTCTAGGTCGAATGCCACCCAAAAAATTCGGTAGAGTGGCATTTTATTAGCCTGGCTGTGTAAAATGTAGTCCTGTGTGAGAAATTGCTTTTTGAGGATAGCCTACTGAGGTAGGAGTGCTTCTCCCGATCGGAACTGTAAGCGAAACATAAGCTTATTTGTGTTTGTTTGGAGCGGAGTTGGAACTTACGCCATTTCGACCAACCTGAAGTCTACTTCGCTCGGCCGTCACTGACCTCTTAGGGGGTTCGACTGTATGATAAATGATTCCCCTTCAGTCTAGAAAATGATTTTGGTACCCTAGACCCACAACGACCCGCTTTTTCTGAGTTGTCTTGTACAGATCTAGGCATAGCAACCTCGGGCCCTGAAGTGCCTGAGACCGTTGTATCGTCTTGTGTATCCCGTCTGCAAGAAGGCAGTCTTGTTGAGGAGCCCCATACGCCTCAAAGATGCTCTAAAAACTCTAGAATCTACTCGTCTATTCGTTGGAGAGCAAAGAATCGACTCAACCTGACAACATCGCCGATTTTCCCGAGCTGTCAGTCACTTTTGAAGGCCCTGCTCTCGACGTCAATCACAAAAATCACATGAAATGACTACGGACGCCGGCTAGTCATTTATTCTAGAAGGTGAAGTCATTTCCTTGGTTCGTGATTGGGCCGTACCTCGAATGCGCGCACTTCTTTCGGGCCTTTCTCGTTATTTCAAACCAAGGAGGCTGAGCTGCATTGCCATACGCAGTCCCAAGAGACGCGCACTCATTCTATATAGTGAGAGAACAAAGTCGAGCTGGCACGGCACCCGTTCTGATTGTCCACCCCGTTCTGGTCGGTCTTGCTCTCTCGCAGTCATTCATACAAACAAAGTTGCTTCATGATGTCCGAGAATCGGCCCCTGGTGCCGAGCTGGAACCCCTGAATGACCACGCCAGAAGGGGCCTGGCGTTCCTTTTGGCTTGTCTACCCGGCATACATTTTCTCGCTCGCACCGAACTGAATCCCGCACCTTGAAGAGACGACTTGTATTCCCTCGAACTTGTCCATCGTGCCCTCAGTAGCTCAATTGTCAAAGTAGGAGTTGAGGAGGAGGAGGTGAAGGTGGCTCATCAAAAAAAAAAAAAAGCGAGCGGGGTAACGTAACTCGCGGTCGCATGTCTGCAGAACAAAGGCAGAGCCTCAAAAATAAGGTTTTCATGAGTGTTGTTCGCACCCCAGTCATTTCTATAGAGTCATACTATATCAACAGTGTTCAGAGACACTTGGCTCGAGTACTCACCCCAAACGACAGGAGTGCACTAATAGTAGGGCCGGAAGCCATACGAACGCACGGAGGCCGAGCTTTAGTTACCGCCGAGAGATCGGCGTTATTTGTTCGTTTGTTCCTGGTCGATCCATCAAAAGTTCTTCCACGATCGATCACGCTCTCATGAAACAGCTGCGCACGCATAGAAACCAACGGACGGAAAGCGGAGAACGGACAACAGATATATTTCCGAAGAACGACGAAGTGGGGTTGCAATGAATAAAGTTAACAGCATGTCGATGATCAATGATGATGAGAAAGCAAAAAAGCTCTGAAAGGGGGTGGAGGTGAGTGTAATAATGAGGGTGACGTGACCAGATATCGCTCTGAGTCAGGCGAGTTTTTAACTGCCGGTTGAAGGACCGGCTCCAAGGACAAGACCTTGACCTTGGCCTTTGCATATCCGCTCAAGGCCTTTTCCAATATCACTCCGGACCTTCTTCCGTGCGTCGGTCACTTTCTTCGCTACACCGAAGACAAAATCGTGGTCAATCTGCTCACACAGTTCAGGAAGGCTTTGGGTCGAAGAGAAAGGGAACGTACATCATTCGGCGACGTTATTGACTGGCAACTCTCGAAGAATTCTTTCCGTGTTTCGGGTGTTGCATCGGTCTCCCCGATTTTGACAAGAATACCCCCGATGTCCTTGAGAGCAACCAAGGCTTTGGTTCGAAGGTTCTTGATGGACTGCATGACCTGACGACGCACGCGTCAGAGGCGTGCTTCAAGGGATACCAGATTGGGTGACATACCGGATCGCTCTTCTTCAGCTTCGACGCTCCACCCAGACGGAATCTAGCCGTAACGATGTTGTACAGAATCAACGCCTCCTGTCCAAGAGTCGCGATGTGCAAAGCCTCCCAAGGCAGAGCAGTGCTCGTCTCTGCAGTTTCCCTGAATCGCTTCTCCAGTTCTGCTGGATGCTCAGCTCCAGCTTGGGAATCTGAAGAGAGAGAGACTGACCATCGAAGTAATTGAGCACACTCTCCGGAGGATTTGTTGAGGGAGGAGGCTCTGATGGAGCAGTCGGAGCAGGCTTTGGCACTTTCTTAGCAGCATTTGCTGAGCCATTAGCGAGAGCGATTGCTCCAGGGACGAACGGCTGGGGAGGTGGTCGACAGTAAGTGTTGTAAGGCTCCAACCATGACACGAGCGCGAGAGTGAAGGAATGCAGTCTTCGCTCTTCAGGCGTCAACTGTCATATATAAGTCCCAAAGACGAACCCCAAAGGAAAGAACAAGACCAACCGTCTTGTAATCGTCTTCGGAAATCTCTCGTAATCGAGCGCTTAACGCCTTGCGGTCTTTATCGATGGGATTTAAAGGCTTCGACTTGTCGCCTCCCAGGATTGCTTGACCATCAAGTGCTGGGTCAAGATCAGAAGCAAGCTCAAAACATATAATGTACATCTTCATCCACATCGTCAGCCATTCCTCCTAAGCGAGGATTCGTAAGCTCGGGCAAATCGGCGGACATATCGGAGACGTACTCCAGGTGATACTTCACCCATGCCAGTCTGAGTGTTGATCAATTTGCCCAAGGGCTGATATTCGGGGAAGACGCTGAAGTCGCGGTTGTCGTGATGGACTGCGAAAGAAACACCCAAAGTCAGTGCCTCGTTGAAGAAGAGAAGATATGGCACAGACATTGTGAACGCTCATAGAGAAATTTGAGCTCGACGAGTTCGGTGTCGATCGTTTCCGTGGTAGCAGGCTCATGAGCTAATCTCATCCGAACATGCTCAATCTTCGTGAGATCTCGCTGGACGGAGCTATCCAACCGATCCTCGAACTCGATGAATTCAGGAATTTGAGAATATTTCTCGAACTGGAATGCCTTGACAACCATATCTGCGGTCTGTCGCAGATATCGTCAGACGCCGAAAAAGGGAGCTGTATGCGCCTACTCACCTCGTTGTTATTGCTGCTATATATTTGACTGCTCTCTAAGCACTCTTGAAGATATGTCAGGTCGCCGTTACTCGTAAGGGAGAAGGTAGCACATCTGGCGAGGATAAGATGCGCTAGTGTATCATTCTGAACTTGTTTGATGTTCATCTGGCGGTAATGTTCGAGAGCTAACGACGGCGCTCCGACGAGCCGGTAAAGCCGAATGAGGAGGAGTCGATGTTGGAATGCGTGTTTCGATCTCTGAGAGGCGTACTCGAGCACACATGTCGCACAATTCAAGTACGATATCGACTTGCTCAGGTCGTAGAGGTTGATGTAAGCCGATGCGGCGAGAATCGCAAGATCGTCTGCAGGTTGAAGTTCTGTCGAGGGAAGACCTTTGCCTGCATGGCATTGAAAAATTAGCAAAGATGCGCGACCTCAATAAGTGTTCTACTTACCGAGACTGAGAGCGGCGAGATAAGCTCGAAGATACTGCTCAGCACGTTCCTCTTCCTTCTCCACCGTGACCTCTTCTTCAATCAACCGCATTCGACGTAACTTGAAGACATTGATAGAACGAACAAGCTCCGAAATTGATCCGGAGGCGTTGGAGAGGTCGCGTGTATCTAGGAAGGTTGTCCAATCTTCGCGTTCCTCGCCCTGAAGATCGATGTAGGGTTTGAGGTCTTCGAAACAGGCCGGCTTGTCGCCGAACGTCACAAAATATGACTTCAGAGACTCAACGAAAGGAATGTCGCCTTCAGCTGGATCAGGTACTGTGATAGCAGAATGCTGCTGTGAGACGTACGTTTGGGAAGTTCTTTCTCTCGACATCTACGCTCCAGTTCCAGGAGAGCCAGAGCAGCACTCCGATCCGAAGTCCCATCTTCCTGTGCCAAGGAAGTTATCAGTTTCCGCGTCTCGTTTATCGTAGCTTCCAACTCTTGATGATCTGCGAGAGTGCAATCAATGAGTGAGATAAAAGTCAGCCAGTTCCGATCCCTGTACGCATCCTTTAGTATGTTTGATATCACGTATTCCCAGGTTTGAATATCTCACCGTCTCTCCGTAAGGCGGGTCCTTGCTATCTGAAGTTCAGATTCTCGCTTTCCCAGAGTCATTGCGAGCTCATGTCGGAGCTCTTCCAATACCAGACTGGTGTCACATAGATGTTTTCCCACGTCTCCTTCCAACAGATTCAACGCTTCTTCATAACGTTCAAGATCTCGGAGAACGGTGAGGTTCAGATAGAAGCGGTCCGGCGACGCGATTGAAGGGGATCCCGATGACTCAATAAGTCGTAGTGCCAGCTTGAGAAGGATAGGGCGCATGGCAGGGTCTGTTGATAGATCGCTAGCCTTCGCGAGCACCGAATCAGCGGAATAGTAAATGCAAGCGTAATTTGGCGCTCACTTGTAATACGGTACTCATGATGCTCCAATACAGGTACCGATCATCCTTCGAATTCTTGTGCATTTTGGTTGCGACCTGAAAGATAAGCCGGATGCTTTAGTTCCTGGAATGTAACGATACCAGTGAATAAGAGTCACCTGCTGCGCGGCCTTCCAATTTCCGACGCGTACATTTGCCATAAAGGTTTGTGCACCGAGCTCTTCGTTGGTGGGATTCTTTTTGTATGCGTCTTCATACATCACAATCATGTCTTCGTCTGTCGATCGATGCGTGAGGACGACTCAAAAGACCAAGCAAGGAATGACGCACGTCTACTGAGGAACCGCAACACGTTCGACATCGCCCCCAACACAAGCTCATCCGAAGGCTTTTTTGCGAGTATCTCGTCCGACAAGATCACAGCCTCGTCTATCTTGCCTATGCGAACCATCGCGAGGCATTTGAGAGTCTACGAGTCGTGTGAACATCAGCGCTCAACATGCGGTTCATTTGATTATTGAAACGCACCTTCACAAGTTCGTTATTAGGCTGCTTCTTGAGAATTTTGTTGCACGTCTGAAGCGCAGACTTGAACTGTCCCAAGTCGATTGCATCTGCCAAAGCAATTGAGCCAAGATTTCGTCATGACGGCCTTGCCAATGTTCGAATACCGTAGATGGGTCGAACTTGGCGCTCTTGGAGAGTATTAGACATGATACGCCTCTATCAGTGCGACAATGGTCCTGGAACAGGTCTGGTGTTGGGCTGAGGATGTGAGTTGCTAGCGAAAAATGTTTACAGCGTCTCCGAAGATCGGCGCGTCCCGGAACAGGTTGGCGGGCATCCCGCTTTATATCCGACGCCGTCTAATACCGCGGTAATTTCTTTCGAGGCTCAATCGACCGCTACAAGGATGGAGAATGTCATGAAAATATCTTCGGAAAGTCTTTTTTGGCATGATAGGTCCCTGACTTTTTTAGATTTTTAACCGCCTCGATAAGCCACGATTTGGGGTTTTTCTGAACTCTTCAACATGCATGATCTTGAGCTGCGATCACCCTCGGCTCAGAAACGTCATCTCGTAAATACAAATATGTCATTGGCCGGACCAACGTAAATCCTATACCGAGACTGAGTCGTCAAGAAATCATTATTGAAGGGAAAAGGTAGGTTATTTCGGATGAAAGAAGGATGTCATGTCAGAAGAAAATCCAAACGGGTCGAAGCATTCGATCTAAAGTGCTAAAAAAGACTAAAAAGGAGAAAGTGAAGGCAGCATGATGACAAGAAAAAAAGAAGACGGGGAAGCTCGGCATAGAATAATAAGATAGGATGTGAGTCTAATGGAGGGTGTGCCAGAGAGATGTATGGGTGATTTTACAGTGCATGATAGAAAGAAAGAGACGATGGAAATGTCATGCTCAAGCTATCGATACATGGAATCTTGTGAGCCTTTTCACCGGTAGCACTGTGCTAGCGGTCGATCACGGTCATGACGCATGACGAACGGCCCCCGAGTTGTGAGGGAGCTCTAATTCCGGAATCCGGAAGTTTTCCTGAGTGCATAGGAGATGTCGAGATGATGGAAGAGGAAGCGAGAGAAAGAGTAGGTTATACTGGAGAGTCGCGAGCGACAGCTTCAGTCTTCACTTCTTCCTGCTTCTCGTTGAACTCAGTATTCGGGTCTTCTTTCTTTTCGTTGGACTCGGATGCTGGAGTGAGTGTTCCGTCTGTCATTTGGTGAGTGAGGCCGGGACGAGAGGGGTCGTGATGGGGTCGTTCCTCGATTTGGAAGGTAATCGGAGCCTCTGACTCGGGCTGCGGGCCCGAAACGACAGCCTCCTCTCCCGACTCCAAAACAGCCACAACCTTCGGATCTCGATGTCTGAAGAAGACGAGAACCGAGAGAGTAGCCAAAACAACGATGGCAAACAAGAACCAATAACTGGCCGCTCGGCCTTTATAACTTCTCGAACCGACCTTCGCTTCGATACTCGTCTCGATGGAAGTGACAGCGGCGACGCCCACTGCGGACCCCAGTTGGAGTGCAGAGTTGAAGATGGCACCGACGGTTCCTGCCATGCGTGGAGGTGTGGCTTGGAACATTGCCACACCGGTATTCGCGTAGAGAATGGTGCATCCGAGCGTTCCGAGCAAGAATCCGGGTATGACGAGAGGGAAATACAGGCTTGGACGGGAAGCAAACGCGAGGGGAGGCGTGGCAACGCAAAGTAAAAGGAAGCCACTGAGTATAGTGGGCTTCAAACCAAACATATGCGAGAGAGATCCAGCATAGGGCATGGCTGGCAGAGCAAGAAGGCCGATCGGAAGGCTACATATACATTTGGCTGAGAACGAATGGTACGGGGATAGTGAAAAACGTACAAGTGAAGAGCTGAAACGATAGGTTGCCAGCCAAAGACATCCTGCCAGAGGGACGTGAACAGCAGGAATCCTGTCGTCCACCAGAAATAAGGAACGAGTGCCACACCAAAGAGGACAGCGAAGTTGGGATAAAACCACAAACGAGGAGGTCTTTCACGATGTCAGACACGGCAGCCCGATGACAGAAGAATAAGAAAGAAACACACAATGCAGCCTTTTCCACTGGGATTCTTCGCTCATACCAAAAGAAGAATACCATCATAAAGACAGAAATAATAAGAGGTGCGAGGACGAGGGCAGTAGCCCAGCCAGAACTTGAGCCACTTGTGATAGCAAATATGAAAAGGATCATGGCAGCAGTGAGCACAGATACGCCGATCGCATCCAGACCCTTCGCTTTTTCGACTTTGACACCGTTTTCTATGATGATCTCGGAACCAGAGGCAGCGTCCTTTGGAATGAGGAAAACACACATCCCGGAGACGGGGATTACAATGACGGCTGCGAACCAAAAGACCCATCGCCAAGAAGCATACTGGGTCAGAATGGCACCGATGACGAGACCAAGAACTAGAATAATGATGCGGATTGAGTGAACTGGTCCATTCCCGATTTCAAAGATACGTACCATTAGCGACGGCGCCAGTACCGCCGAATATCCCGAGAGCTCTAGACTGCTCTTGATGTTTTGGAAAGAGGTGAACAATCAGGTTGAGGGCTGAGGGTATGGTGCAGGCGCCAGCTAGGAAATCGAAAACTTAATCATATGAACATAATGGAAAATGCTCGAACATACCAATACCACACAATGCACGAAAGACGAGGAGCCCGACTTTGTTATTCATGAACCCTGCGATAATAGACAATACTCCGAGAGCGGCAGTCCCTGCAACGAAGGACCATTCTGAACGAGATAAGATGAATTGAACATGTAAACCAGGGCAGAGCGCGCGCTTACTTGGACTATATACGTCACTGATACGTCCACTCTAGGAAACAATAATACCACAATCAGATAAGGGAGATGAAGAACGTAAATCGAGACGCAGAAACCGAACAAAATACATACCAGGAGGAGAAAGGCAGCGAAAGTGAGCTGGTATGCGCTGATCAGCCAGACCGTCTCGCTCGTCGTCATGTGCAGCTCTGCGGCGATTTGGGGGATAGCAGAGAAGAGTGCGGAATTATTGAAAGCATCGAGAAATTGGGCAAGACAAAATAATAGCAAAAGTAAGAGCTTGCGGACTTTTGAGTACTCGGAGAGCGAAATTGGTCTGCGGGAGTCGACGAGTGTTGGCGAAGGAGAGAAAGGGAGTTCAGCTGGCGTTGAAGACGATGATGATGAGGGAAGCATATTGGAAGTCTATCTAGCGGGAGAAAAGGGGAAGGGGTGGTGGTAGATGGGAGGAGTCTCCGAAGAGCCTTCGTGAGTGGATTAAGCAGTTTAAGTGCTTGTAGTAAGAGCGCCTCGCGTATTAGTCATGCATTACAGATGCTCCAAACAAGTCAAACACGATCCACGGGGTTCCTTTCGCCTTTCGCTCTGCCATTCCCGGTGTTAGTTTCGCCGACGTTTCTCCCCTCATCGTTTCCTGCCTCGTTCAGTCCGCTTATGCCACCAATTCTTCTGTATTTTGAAGAGCTCGACCTCACAAAACGAGTGAAGAAAATTGTGCCGGCTAAACCACGTATTGCTGCCGATAGGCTAATACGGAAATGGAGTTGGGTTCGGTACCGAAGCACGTTGCCGAACTTCGGCATCCATGCTCCGCCGCGCCTCCCTGACTCTTTTCGCCCTAATTATTTTACATCGGGTCGTCCCGGTCCTGAAGAACCAAACACGCAGAGATAACATGGAACGTTCATCTTACCCATCAGCGTGTCAAAGAAACGTTACAAAAGTCGCTCACATGATCCCTACACAGGCTGATCCAAACCATGATTTTTCAACAGCTGGGAAGAAACGAAATCGGATCTCGTTGCGGTGTAATTTGTTTTCTGTTCGGTGAGACACCGAGCCACGTCGCGAGGATCAATTGGGCTTTAGCAGACACGCAGCACGCCCACGTGAAGGGTCGACCTTCTTCCGTTACGTCTTTCCTCAGGGTCGGTTTCATGAGACCACGCGAAGGGCATGAGCCCTGGATATGACATCCAACCATCAGGCACAAAATGAAAGCATGCAAGATTATCGCCAGATGTGGTTTGGGCGGAAGCAAAACCGCGTTGTCTCAAGCACGCAACCGTGTGCACGTTCTCTTATCCTTTGTTTGCATTCATACACTGAACTTGGGAAGAACTGTCATTTCGCTACGACGTAATTGAAGACTACCATCACTCGATTTTTTTTTCAGAGATAACGACGTTGAACGTTGATCGGCATGACCGACTATCTGGCGCTTCCTGTGACGACCGCTATTCGAATTCGGAACCGTGATATCCGAAATGAATAACGAGAAACCCTTGTGAGTAAAAGTAATTCTGTTGAGTTCGGCGGAGGTACTCTGCGACGGGCAAGCGTTCCTCGAGACGGGGAATGCGTAGTACGCTAGCGCTAAGCGAGGCTGCCTCCGCCGATGGACTGATAGTGGAGACTCGACGACGTAAATATCCTGGAAGATATCGGGCAGGGTTATCGATGATCATTATCTCGAGTGGGATGCTGCGCAAAATTCCACACTAATGACTGGTATGGTAAGCTAGCGCTGAAGCATAAAAGTGCTATCGCGGATGTCCGTGGAGTCCTGTCCAATTTTCAGAAGACGGGTAGCAGGGCTAAACGGACGGCAAATGCGAGCGAGCGAGCGAGTCAGGAGAATCAGAAACGTTGCTTCTGTTTGTTTGGTGTTTCCAAATCTATATGTTCGGACAAGAACGGACAATATTCGACGGTTCCGAAAACTACATGTAGTCCGGAAAGCGTCTAACCCAGAGGAGGGCATGAGCCCCATGACTTCGAAAACTGAGGAATCGGCGCCGTCTTTGGATAGCAGACGCGGGGCGGTGAAGGTTATCTACTCATGGAGTCTGGTGTTATGACTCGGACTGAATACTAAAACACTCGCTGAGTCACGTTATGGAGTGAGGGTGCCTGTCTTCGACACGTTCATTGCATCTCTCAGAGTCAGTCCAACTATTTGAACTGCAAATGAATCCCCGAAGCCTCGAGCGTCCATGCAGTCACAGTTCCGATTGCGATCTAGAGACCCGCTCCTCAAAAGCTCGTGTTTCTATTCTTTTCAGGGCGTGCGCGTGTCTACCATTCCATCCAACAAGATTCGCAACTTACTATAACACTGAGGATCGGCAAGGCTTCAAACCCGACCCCATGAAGCTCCTAAAATATTCTTCGAGTACTCATGCTTTCTCTTTCTCCTTCAACGCTAGTTCGGATTCGGTAGGAAAAGCCAACGAAGTCTGTGTACTCGGCGGCTTAGTTCCTTCCACCAAACTACGGAACTCAGCGACTTGTTCATGGCCCCTACGTTTGCATACAATCAACATCTCCACCAGGTTTATTTATATTAGGTAAAGACCTACTTGATCAGGCCACGTTCGATCTGCCTGGTTGTCATTTCTTTCAGATAAGGCATCAAACGTTCTTGATATGCAGGGGCAACTTTATACTAGCAAAAACGGGTCAGGACATGCTGAATGACGGATAAGTCATGAGGATTTACTCACGTCCATTAAGATCTTTGACGAGTCTTCGTGTATCTTTGCTAACAACGCAGGAACTAACGGACTATCTTCGAAGTCTTCTAATCGTTTCATGATCGGATGGCTATCAAACGCTCAATGATTTCATTTCATCCAGCTGGAGTAAAGACTCACACTCCGAAAATGATTCCGTTGGATCGAGGTAGTTTACGGAAAGTCTGATGGTCGACGCGGAACCATAGATCCTTCGGATGCAATTCCTCCGGGAGTTGTTTCCCACTTTCTAACGAAGCAATCGCATCTACAACAAATCATCAGAACAATACGTATCCAATCATAAAATGAAGCATACGGAAATGAAGTTGTCTATCATCTACAATCTCCCAACTCGTCCTTTCAAAAGGCTCATCCGGCGTAAATCGTTTAAGAGTCCTCTCAACGCTCAAAAGGAGTTTCTCGTTGAACTGAGGAACAGGTGCGTGTGTGTCATGGAGTGAAAGATTGATTTTCTCCGAGAGAAGATAGAATCCTGTGTGTCGTCAGCACTCGGGTTGATAAACACCCACGAAACATGATGATACCTGGAAATCCGACGAGTCCGCCGGTGAAATATACATGACCATCCTCCCGCTCCTTAGCCATCAAGAAATCATCTTGCACGAGCCTTATACCCAAGTTCAATCAACCTCACGATCGTTGAAAATTGAAAAGAAAAATGCAAACCGTGAGATAACCATCAAAGCGTCAACTCCTGATCGCCCATCTATCTTTTCGAATTTCTCATCGGTAACTTTATTCCATATCCCCCCTCCTTCGCAGTCGATTGACTCGAATAGTGTAGGATAACGTTTCGGAAGCCAATCTACAAGAATTTCTAGAAGTTCTCCACAGGCGTCGTCGTTTTCGGGTAACGAATCAATAACTTTCTTCCCTGGTGAGTTATTGAGTATAAAGAGATTGAGTATAAAGAAGTGTGATGAGCGAAGAACAAACAAACCGTGCTCTGCGATGGCCCGCTTCTTTTCCGCCAAATACCATTCGAAGTCTTTATCGATCTCTATCCAGTCATTTACGTGCATTGCTTGATGGGCCATGGTCTAGAGTAACAACCCGAATTTCAACCATGTCTTTATCTACAAAACCCCAGTCACGGTACCTGGAAATATGGATACCGCAGTGTCTTGTTAACATAAACATGCTGAGCAAACACTCATCATGAGCAGAGAACATCCAGATGTGAGAATGAACAACTCACATTCCGAGTCGTAGCAGTCTTAAGATCAAAATCCCACCACGGATCCGGATCAGGAAACTTCTCAGCCTTAGATTTCTCCTCCCCGTTCTTCTTCTCAAGCGCGCTAACTCTAGACTTGACATCAGCCACCTTCTTCCACTGCAAATACACAGTCCATATTCCAAAAATCCCAATCGCCAACGCTCCAGCAAGGATAAGTGTTACAATCGCCATCTTTCACTGCCAACGGGAATGGTGGGATCGGAGAGCCTTTGGTCGCCTGACATTCCGGAGTCCTAGAGATAGCGCTAGCTTTACTATCCTATGAGATAACGTGGGTGTTATAGAGTATAGGGTCTCCTCGAGGCTTCGGTCCGGATCCGGATGGAGCGTGTTGGTCGCCTGCTTGTGATGCGTTCAGACTCCGCTAGCGCGCTATCGTCTGAGTTGGATATGCGTCTTTTGGGTGGTTTGATGATGGGAGCTTTTAGGCAGGTGTACTGATAAGCTTGTTGATGGAGGCAGGGAAATCGGGCTCGGGATCAGTGGGGTGAGTTCAAGAGTTTCAGAATCAGCGGATTGAACGCTTCGCTGGCATGATCGTTCCAAATATTGGGAAACGTTGGTTCTTGCAATCGGATGGAGGGTCTGAATCAAGTTGATTCTTTCGGATCTTCCCAGGGTAGTGAAACTGACTGATGATGCATGATGATGAATACGTGCTCTATGGGTAAAAGAGTAAGTGCGCAAAATTCACAAAATTCATAGCCCACAAGACAATGGCGGAAACGGGCTACGAATTAATCGGTTGTGTGAAAACCCATCTACTGTCACAACCTCTTGTTCTGTGAGTCCTACAATGTAACAAAGCGGAAGGTGTACTGTTCTGGACAGAGACTGGATTTAGCCGACTCGGATGTAACGAAGATCACGTCTGTGATTCGAGAGACTGTCTATTTGTTCATGATGTTTCCAAATAAGAAGTTGACTACTTGAGTTAATTCAGAGCCTCATCCATCGCTGCAGGTGTTGAGGCAGGCGTCGACTGAGGACAACTGAGGAGATGCCAGTGGTTGCTATGGGCGCTAGTAGCGACCTCAGCGCGGATGCGAGAGTGCCGAACTCCGACTTGCTTCCGATGCTCCCTCTCTCGACCCCTTGTATTCAGCCCATCGTTACCCCCTCCAGGAGTCAGCTGGAAAGCGACTGGAAATCCATCCGCTGAGTGCTTACCTTACCTGTATTACTCGCTGGTATACTGACACTTCCGCATCCGGCTGGGACGCAGAGCGCTCTCCCTCTGGTCCTGTTCCCCCTTCTCGACGCATCGACTACGACCACACGCTCTCTTTCACAATCGGAGTACCTGGGTGAAAACGACCTGCCCTAAACCACGGATTTTTTCTATATATTCCTAGCTACCTATAGTGAATTTCTCAAGTCGTACCACGAGGAGCGGTGCGGTGCGAGATTGAGGTCTTGCGGCTTCGGTCGCTCGAACCCTCTCTGCTGCATCGCTTCCTCTGCTACCTCTTCTGTCGTCGCTGGCAGTGACTCGAGAAGGTGAACACGCAAACTGTCCGCCTCATGGGCCTCGCATGTCCATGGGAGCACCCGGCACTAAAAACTGGGTGGAATTGTGGGGCATCAGGCGTGGCGAGGCTGGCGGCGGCGACATTCTCACCTTTCTGCTCTAGAGCTTCTTCCACGTATGGCGTTGTTGGCAGTCACTCGACAAGGTAAACACGCAAACTGTCCACCTCATGGGCCTTGCATGTCCATGGGAGCGCCCGGCACTAAAAACCGGGTGATATTGTGGGGCATCAGGCGCGGCGAGGCTGTTGGCGACGTTGTGACGATGATGATCTCACTTTTTCTTGCAGCTCTCTAACGACGAGGAGCGATGGGGTGTGAGATTGAGATCTTGCGGCTTCGGTCGCTCGAACTCTTTCTGGCGCATCGCTTCCTCTGCTGTTTGCTCCTCCCATTCGCGGCTCCCCTATACGATCTGGGGAGCTGTGAACTGGGTGGAGTCTGGTCTTCACCGTCTATCGCTTTTGTGTCGCAGTTTATGGACTGTGGCTAACAAGAGTCTGACTGCATGCGGACCTGTTCAGTCAAACATCATCCCTCAGTGAAAACGCGATCTTGTACGCCGAGATAATTTCTATTGTTATCTAGTGCATGATTCCTCGTCATCACAATTCTGTCGCTGACCATACCCTTGATACCTAGCGACTTTTACTAGTACTTGGGCTCGGTTCATCCTGCCTTCACCCACAGGGTACCGCCAGGTATGATTTCGACCGTGTCTATTCTGCTTTCGCTCACACCCTGCCGCTATTAGATCTTCCAGAGACATTCATATTTTCGAGTCTCCTCCCCGAACAGGTATAATCCAGTTACTCTTAGTTTTCCGCAGTCTTGAGATCAAGTCCCAACCACGGATCCGGATCCGGAAACTGCGAAACCTTGGATTTCTCCTCCCCTTTCTTCTCCAGCGCGCTAAGTTCAGCCTTGACATCCCCAACCTTCTTCCACTGCAAATCCACAGTCCATATCCCAAAAATCGCAATCGCCAAAGCCCCAGCAAGGATAAGTCTTAAAATCCCCATCTTTCACTGCCAACGGGAATGGTGGGATCGGAGAGCCTTTTGTCGCCTGACATTCCGAAGTCCTAGAGATAGCGCTAGCTTTACTATCCTACGAGATAACGTGGGTGTTATAGAGTATAGGGGTCTCTTCGAGGTTTCGGTCCGGATCCGGATGGAGCGTGATGCGTTTAGACTCCGCTCTCTCACCCTTTTCCTTTGCGCTACCGTCTGAGTTGTATGTGCGTCTTTTTGGATGGTTTGTTGATGGGAGCTTTCAGCCGGGTGTGCGGGTAAGCTTGTTGATGTCGGCAGGGAAATCGGGCTTGGGATCTGTGGGGTGAGTTCAAGAGTTTGAGAATCCGCGAATTTAATACCTCTCCGGCAGAATCGTTCCAATTGTTGGTCATCGTTGCTCCTTGCAATTGGATGGAGTGGCTGAATCAAGTTGATAGTTTCGAATATTGTCAGGATAGTGGAACCGACTGACGCTGAATACGTGCTCTATGGGTAAAAGTTCAAGTGTGCGAAATTCACAGAACTAATGTTACCATGCACTGTAGTACAATCTCCTCGGGATGTTTCATACACTAGGTGAGTCTTCTAAACCGCCTCGGCAGGTGTTGACATTCGGGCTCATTTATAGATTTCATGAAATGGTGCCGTCTGCAACGTTCGTCACCGATATCTGAAGACTCTTCTGTGCAGGCGTTACTGTAATAACTTTGGTGCCGTCCTAGACTTCGGCAATTTTGGTGGCACGCTTGCGTTTGCTCCGCGAGCCACTGTCAACACGCTTCTCCACAAATGACCGTGACATCCCGCTGGCCTTCGGACTGCTGCTAGCGTCTGCCGACAATCATCGGCACACTGGTCTTATTTTTCTTCTACGGATGATCTGATAACTCTTGGACTCCACCATGCTCGTCACCATCTTTAAATGCCGTCCGAAGAGATGTGTGTGAATCCCGTCTCGGAAGACTATGCCTTCAACCCTTTGCCGACTCGTTCCCATCCCGACTCAACCGGGTGCCGTCACCTTCGACGCTATTTTTTAGCTTCAAACGCATGAGTCGAGTCTTCTGGCCGGCACTCGTTGATTACAAATGTTGATGCAACGTTGATGGACCCACTAGGAGTGACTTGACCATGCAGCCAGTCCGCTTCTCAGTCCGATAGCTCAAATGTTTCGGCACGATTGCCTCACTTTGATCCCGAACGAGTTTTCGCCCTTCTGCCGAACTGCCGGTCTGCCGAGTAGCTATACGCTTCTTCTGAGGTATTTGAGGCGTATAAGGCGTAATTAATTCCGAGTTTGGATTTTCGACAATCACTTTTACTCTCCAAATCAACGAAGATCCGTCCCCTGCCGAGTTTGCAAAAATCCGGCAAAAATGCAAGTCTCTTGCAAATTCTAGGAACAATAAATTTATTGTCTGTTTATCTTGCACCGATAGCATCCACGAAGGATGTGGTTCTTGGTCCGCTGATGGTTGCTTCGTCGAGCTCCAACTTCTGGATATTCGTCATGAGATCGTCATCTAATCTGTAGATTTGCGTCGAGATGGGGAAAGTGCATGCCGAGGAAATAGCCGGGATGAGAAATATATGCGCGATCGAGCTTCTTTCAGCCTGCCGCCATCGGCGCTTGCACGCCGCACCTCCGCCCTGCCCTTGCCAAGGCTTCGGCAAGAAACGGCACATTAGTCCGGCATGCCAGCCGCACCCGCCGAGATGCCGAACCCTCGGAGCGACAACGGCCACCCTGCCGAACCTATATCCGAGCCGTGGAACGACATCGAGGAAGTCGCGACAAAGTATTTATACATAGCGTGCCGATGAAGCGCTTTTCCCCTCCCACTCACAACGACCATGAAGGACTCGACGACGCCAGGACGGTCACCGACAGGCAAGCCACCGCCCCCCAGCGCGAAAGCCGTTGCAGTTCCAGCTCCCGGAGCCGTCAGCCACGCCCCAGGCGCTTCATGGAAAGCTAATGAACAACATGTCTTGCCGAAAAATAACCTCCCTCTCGTATTTTTTGGATTCATGCTTGCTATCTTTTTAGCTGCAATCGACCAGACCATTGTTGCCACTGCTTTACCGACGATTTCAGCGCGTTTGGGTGGAGGATCTAACTATTCCTGGGTCGGAAGTGCATATCTCTTAGCATCCGCCGCTTGCTCTCCGTTCTATGGAAAATTCTCAAACATCGTTGGCCGAAAACCGGTCATCTTTGGCTCTATCTTCATATTCCTCATCGGTTCGGCATTATGCGGAGCGGCAAAGACGATTAATTGGCTCATTATTTGCCGTGCCATCCAAGGTGTAGGAGGAGGAGGTATCATGCAGGTTCGTGCTCAATTCCACCTTCCAGCAGCGTCCCATCACGTAACGGACCCTATCTGACCGGTGTCGGATACAGATGGTGCAGATTACCATATCGGATATCGTGTCCCTGGAAGAGTACGGCTCTTATTTTCCTCCGTTTCAATCGGGAACCTGACTTTCTGCTTTTCTGCTCGTTCAAAAAGTCGTGGCAAATACGGTGGCTTCGTAGGCTCGACATGGGGTATCGCAAGTGTCTGTGGTCCGCTTATCGGTGGCATTTTCACCGATCACGTTTCGTGGCGATGGTGTTTTTGGATCAATCTTCCCACCGGTGGATTCGCAACTGCTATCCTGTTTTTCTTCCTGAATCTCAACCCTCTTCCACAACCTCGACCATCGTTTATGGACCATGTCCGCGCTTTTGATTTCATAGGCCTTGGTTTGATCGTGTCTGGGGTAGTCTGTGTTTTGTTGGGATTCAGTAGTGGAGAGACGAAGTGGGACGACGCGCAGACGATCACATTGCTCGTTGTGGGATGCTGTCTTCTTATTGGTGCCAGTATTTTTGAATGTTACACCACGCGGTCTCCCATTATTCCACCGAGACTTTTCAAGGTACGTGAACCCCCTCACCTTCCATCCACTAATTCTGACAGTTTGATAGACACGAACGACAGCTGTCATCCTTACGACTGTGTTCTTACACGCCGTCGTCTTTTTTGCTGGATCGTATTACCTCCCTCTCTATTTCCAAGTTTTGGGATCTTCCGCGACGGGTGCGGGAGTCAGGTACGTTTTTCGACAAGTCTTGGTCATCGTTCTCTCACGCACTGTCGTGATTTTTCGTAGAATGTTGCCATACTCGTTGGGGGCGGCGTTCATCTCTGCCACCAGCGGTCAAGTCGTGACGAGATTGGGTGAATACAGAATTGTTATCTGGATAGGATGGGTAAGTATCATGACGGCTCTGCTCATGACCAATCTTCTTACGACTCTTTCAATGACTAGGGTATCTTCGCCGTCGGTCAAGGCCTCATGATCATGCTCAGCGATACCTCATCAACGTGCGTCTTCTCATCTCATTATGAATGGGTGAGACGACGACTGATCCTCCTTCCAGCGCAGAAAAAGTCGTTTACCCGCTCATTGCTGCCATTGGCATCGGTTGTCTATTCCAAGTGCCACTCATTGGTCTTCAAGCTGCCATGCCACTGAAAGACATGGTTCGTACCTACCACTTTCTTTTCTTTCCACCAACTCATGCCTATGAACAGGCGACGAGTACTGCCACCTTCATGTTATTGAGGTACGTGCATCCACGACTCTCTTGATACAAAAAAAGCTCATGTCTTCGAAGAACATTGGGAGGAACAGTCGGCGTCGCTATCGGACAAGTTGTTTTCTCTAGTGTTCGTCTTTCCTTCTCCTACTTTTTTCACGTCAACTGATCGGCTTCTTCAGCAATTGAACAAGAAGCTCCATAACATCCCTGGATTGCCAGCGGGGACGACAGCATCGGAACTTGCACAACAAGTTCGCAAAATTCAGTACTTCGATGTCAGTCTTCCATATATACAAACCAAAAGCATGGCTCTGATATCCGCTTCTCTAGCCTGAAACTGCCCAGCTCGTCCGACATGCCTTCGCCAAGTCATTAAGTGACATTTGGATAGTGGCCACTCCAATTGCGGTTCTCGGATTCTTCATGGGTATGTTTCTCCCGTGCCTCTGCATCAAAAGTGGTGCTAATCAAGGAACAGTCCTATTCATCAGACGATATAGTCTCAAACGCCAAATCGTGCGCGGAGACAAATCGAAGTCAGGGGACCCTGATAAGAAGCTCGCCGCAGTCGGAACGCCTTCCGCTGCCGATGCGCCTACGGAAGCTCCGGCCATGGGTACCCCTGCCAGTGCCGCAGTCGTTTCGAATGGAATCTCAGAACAGACGCCCGATAAGGCGTCGCATCTGAGTTTGCGGCCTGTGGAAGAAAAAGAAGAAGACGAGCAGAAAGAAGATGAGGATGAGGAAGTCACGGTGATGGTGGATGAAGAACCTGTTCCTTTAGATGTGCAACCTTTAGGTATGTTCTCCTCTATAGAGTCAGTTGGGCTCGACTAATGCATCACCAGATCTCGAGATGTCAACGATGTCAAATCCTAATTCACACTCAAAACCGTCGACGCCATAACGCCATCTGATTCGACATCTTCGCTTTCCTTCTTTTCTTCCATTTGGTTCCCAGCACGCACGATTTAGTATACGATAACCTACCTTATGATCTCTTCAAACTTCATTACTCCACCTCGCAACTCGCTTTGGTCTTCATACCGACATCTACCACCAGGCATCGATTTGTACATGATTATGTCTAACGATTACGCGCTGTCTTAAGATATAGTGGCCTAGCGCTCGTACGTACGTACAATAAGTAAATCGAACCATCAAGTGTACCAGTAGCATTATTTTGTATACCGTAGAATTCGAGATAAATTTAGCTGACGGGCTCGTTAAGCAATCCATGAAGCATGCATGGTATTCTCTGCTTCTGAAGCGTGTGATGATTGTCGAATCTGGGTTCGCGAGTTCCAGGGTGTACTTCGAGATAAGAGAGAAGGTGCAATGCGCCATATAAAGACAGATGGAAAGTCTATATATACAAAAGGTCCGATAAGAAGAGCAGATGTATTGAATACATTGAAGTCCGTGTTCATGAATGACCATGAGCGTTATGCGAGGAGAACAGGAATGGGATCATGACGTCATTGAGTAAGAAACCGTGTCATGGTGTACATGCGTTGAGTCTTCGCGAGTTCGAGGGCAGGCGACGACGGCAAAGGTGAAGATTAAAGCGTTTCTCAGCTCTACCCCGAACCCGTGAGGCCAGGTATGTTTATTCCGAGTCCGTTCAGGAAGGGCTGGTCGATGAATCATGAATAAAAGTAAGATGTCAAAGAGAAAAACGGCTGACCTCGACTTGATCCAAACTTAACGGACATTCGAAATCGGCATTCCCGCTAAACGATGGTGATATTGTGGCGACGATGACTTTGATGTGCAGCTATCATCGCACATATTCAGCCCTGTGTAATTCGAAAGCGGGGATAAGACGCACAGTAAGTTTATAAGCTATCTCAATATTCGATTTCGACGATCCAGGAATCAACCCGCATTTGTTGACCAAATCAGAAAGAATGGCGCCATTGGGGTCTATGGCTTTGCTGTAGGTAAACGAGAAAGGGAAAGTAAAGTTCTTGTCCGAATTGGCGTCGAATGTGATGTCTTTCTCCGTGCCACCACCGACGTTGGTATTGTTGATGGGGTAGAAGATGTTGACGTCGATCTCTTTGAAGTTTGCTGAGAAGTAGTTGGGGTTACGGACGAAGATCCCGAATCCGAGGTTGATTTTGAATTCGGAGTTGGTGGTGGCTTCGAATGTACTGCCGTTCGTTGACGTTTGAACGCCTTCGAATGCAACGATTGGGGGTTGAATCCACTAACGAACGAAGGCGCAAATCAGATTCTCAGAATGGGATGCCCGCCCTATCTTGGAGACGTACCAGAATAAGCGTCAGGATGATGCTGACCAGCAGCAATAAGAATATCCACAAAAAGCAACAGCAAAATCGTCCACAACATCGCACTCGTCCTCCCTAGATCGAATGTATCTTAAACACTGAGAGCTTTCGCGAACAAAGGTGCTTACCCTAGTCCATCTATCGCCATGATGATCCATTCTCCATCCTTTGATATCAGTTGTTCTTCTACGTGATGTGAGTTATGATACTGGGGTGGTTGAGAATCAGATTACATACCCTCTGGACATAGGTTGAGTCCCTGGAGTAAATGAATGCCTCAGCGAATCCCTCTTCGGCGGCCCCGACGGTGGTGCTCGCGTGAGGACCGAGTTTGTCGTCCCTCTCCTCGACAGACTCCCGCCCTTTGTCAAGACGTTCTTCGAAGGTACAGGAGGTGCATCGCTCTGAGCGCTCGGTTCAGCCGCATTGCCTACGTTCATGTTCGTCGGCGCATTAGGGTCGTATCCTCCATAGCCACCACCGTAGGTCGGTCCACTGGCATATCCCTGTCCCTGCCCATACCCTTGACCATAATTCTGGCCATAGTTATTCCCGTCATAGCTATCACCATAAGCATAGTCGTGTGCTTGACCACTTCCACTCGCTCCAGCGCCTCCCTGAGCCCCAGTGACGCTTGTAGCGTAGGGATTGTATCCACCGTCGTCGTCTTGATAATTTCTATAGGAGAATGGCGCATTGTTTCCGCCAGAGCCAACGTAGGGATCTCTGTAGCCAGACATGATGGTGGTGAAGTCGCAGACAATGATGTATTTTGTTGGCGGTGCAACGTCGAGAGCCCGCAGCGCGGCACCAGAAAAGGCATGCGAGTCCCACGATTATTTTCTCTGCTTCCGCCAGCCATGTCCCTTGCCAGCTCAAGTGCCACCTCCGAACGCTATATGAACTGTGGAAGGCCATATCGTATCCAAATCACATAGTGACGATATAGCACCAAACTTTGGAACCCAGTGACTGGTGGTGAGTTACTCAGTAGTGCAACTTCTCTAGAGACTGACGTGAAGTCGTATCGAAGTAGAAATGGTTAAATTCAAACCTGCACTGATGGACGTCCCAGAAGAGATATTCGAGATGATAATATCCGCTCTCACACTCGACCCTCTCCCCCCTTCCACCATTCTCGACTTGCTCCTCATATCCCATCGCTGGAAACGATTTCTAGAACCTCATCTCTACAATACCGTCCTCCTTCAAACCGACCTCCAAATCCTCTCCTTCTGCACAAACGTCACACCTCACAACAAATCACTCGTTAAGAGGCTCACCATCCAGCCTCCCGAAGGCTCCTCCTTTCATGACCCAGAGTTAAAATCAGAACCTCTGACAGGACTTAACGAATGCACGAACCTCCAATCTCTAGCTTTCCGAGAGTGGGGACTGAACATAGACTGGGAAGATCTCCGTCCTCGTCATCTTATCTTACCCTACTACGATAATCTCCGTCTTGACGAGGACCTCCCAAAATGGAAGAACGTCACTCATCTCCGTCTTGACTACGATCTATTCTTCCCTCCCAACGCGGAACATCTCGAGTGTCCTCATTGGGAGAAGTTGAAGCAACTCACGCTGGAAGTACATGATTGTCAAATCTACGATGATGGATTGGCGTATAGAATTGCGGAGGAGTTTAAAGCCACTTCCGAACGGGGCGTTGTCGTCATTGTGTGGATGTGGCCTGCGATGGGGAATGAAGAGGATCGGGAGAGTAGACCGCTTGGCCGAGGACAGTGCGAGATACCGAATCTTTATTACGCTGTGGAGTGGCAGACGACGCGAACGTATCCGGTGAGATGGTGGGAGGAAGAGGAACATTTGGTGGAAGTGATCCAGAAAGCACCTCCGGAATGGTTCACTGTTGAAGGAGTCTAGAAATTACTGGCGGAGCCCATCGAAAGTGAGCATATGCTTGTCATCGATGCAGTCGATTGTGAGATATAAGCTAATCATAGTTTCTGAAAGAAACTAGCCGTATAGAGGTAGGATACCGAAGTATGTAGAGCCAAGTATAGGCTTAGTGTATTGTCGAAACTGTATAGCTTACGGTGTACCGATGCGATGCTACAAGATAGTCGAAATTGAACTCTCAGCGACTTCTTTCAAAACGACATCCTACATCCCCCCTATAAATCTCTACACTCAAATACATCAAGAGAATTCATCGGATCTTTCCTCCCTCCTCTGAAGCACCTTCACAAGCCCAATCACGAACAACAAAACCATTTCTCAATACATCCCCTTCGTCTGCGCATTCATCCAAACTGTCACGTCATGATCAGGAATAGCTTCAAGCAATGCTTCTGCCCGCAGTGATCGAACGCGAAGGTCACATTTGAAAGGTTTCGGATGTCTAACGAGAAGAGTTTTTCAGCACCAATACATTCCGGTAGAAGGAAGCACTCTACGCACGAAATAACTCCAGTGTCATAGCCGCCCGCCGAAGGTTTATGGCCCGCAATCGTATTGATATCGAATACTGCTAGGGACATAGCTATTGATAACCACACGGAAAGTTCGGCGAGGTGTTGTCCTGGGCAATTTCTATATATTTCCAAAGCGATCAGTCGGGAAGTTCAAAGGTGGGAACGAGCTGACTAACCGTCTTCCATAGCCAAAGATGCTCCTGCTAGGGTCGAGCGGGATGTCATCCGTCGTCTCGCAATCTCCACCTTCAGCTGTTGTCAAGAAGCGTTCCGGTCTGAACTCGTTTGGATTGGGGTACATATCCGCGTCACGGGTAATTCCCCTGAATAAGGCGTCAGAAGAACTCCAAACCGAATTGCCCATAATCGATCAGACACATACCAAAGATTAGAAATGACATATGACCCTTTCGGTATTCTCCAGCCTCGATATACGTCTTCCTGGCTCATAACATGTGGTATACTAGCCGGAACCACAGGAGCCCATCGAAGAATTTCCTTCACCAGTGCATCGATGTATGGGAATGAGTGATTCTCTCGATCCTGCAAATTCGGTAGTCGTTCGCCACGTAGTACTTGGTCCAGTTCGGCATGTGCGCGTTCCTGGATCTCGGGGTACAGAGTCATTGCTAGAAAGAAAGAATATACGGCGGATACAGTTGTGTCTGATCCCCCAGTGTAGATTCCATTCGCTGCCCATGTGATGAGATGTTCGTCATCGGCGCTGATACCGGGCCCTTTCTCTCTGAGAAGCTCTCTCGTGTAGGATAGGGGTGCGGTGCCATCTGCCTGTCGCGTATATATGTTAGCGCATGAAATTAGGAACTGTGATCATGGACTGACTATCTGCCCTTTAACGAAATTCAGTGGGTTGTCACTGAAGGCCTTCACAGCTTTGCGCCATTCCCTGGCAATTTTGTGAAAGGACACGAACGGGAACCATTGAGGTAAATGTTGCACTGTCAAGATGAATAACCATGCCAACTCCTTACTGGGCCGAAGAATACTGACAAGGGGGAATAAAATCGACAATCCACGCTCCTGGCTCTGTGGATCTGGAGAATGTATCCATGGCATCTTCCACAATTTTGGTCAGAGGATCTTTCTCCTCGGCTATCGTATAGCCATCTGCAAAGCGATTAGCTATGTTCGAGGCTACGAGGCACTGAGAGGCACTTACAAACGATACGCAAAATGATTGCATTAGCCGTCCACCGAATCCTTTCTTGTAGATGTGATCCTTCATGATCTCCACCTCGAACATCGTTGTAAACCTTCCTAATGAATCTCTTCGTCATCTGCTCTTCGACGTCCCAAAAATGATTTGAGCTCCGGGATCCCATTAAATGGCTGTACGACCGTCGCATTGTCTTCAGCGTGCGATTATATTGGAGGAGAGTTATCGCTTGATCCCATCCTACCCTGCGATGCTTGCGTCGATCGGGTATTCGCCGTATAGGTACGGAACTTACAGTCTTCCCATGGTGAATTGAGGCCTGTCAGAACAAATAGCAGACTTCTTTATCATCATGTCTACCGCTGCTTCGTGTGAGTTCAAAATGATAACATCCTGTCCGAAGGCTGAAACATGAACTACATCGCCTGGAGAATACTTATGAGTTAGAAAGACAGGAACGAATGTACGGTGGACCCACCGTATCGCGACCCCCATTCGTGATAGGTATGCCACTCATGCGATTTGGGCATTTCGAGGGCATTTCCGATGAAAGGATAGCCTTTAGGGCCGGGAGGAAGTGGAAGACGTCTGCGATTCCGAAGATATCGCAGAAGAAGGAGCACGGCAAGAAATGTAGTGGCCCAAGCCAACTGGTGAATATCCAACATGTCTACGTATTAAAACAGAGGGATGCAAATGATGCAGTGCCTAGGCGCCTGTTGCTTTCGCCGCATTTTATGCAGAGTGGAAACGGCACTACTCGGGGCGGATCGTCACACATTCCGTGTGTACGGCAGCAGAAAGGACCTTGGCCCAATCAATCTTCCGGCAATGCTTATCAGAAAGCGTGTGGCTCACGAAAGTTGGTGCATCAAACGGTGTTCACGAACGGACTGATCCGACTCCGCAAATAGAGGAACGTAAAAGTAGTCTTCTGGAGATTCACCTGAACGCGTAACAATGATCATCCAATGAAATCAAGAGTATGCAAAGCATGGGATGAAGCGCTATTTAGCATCATTCGAAGTTGTAGCCGTCAGTGAAAGCAGATAGTTTCCGGACTCCGACTCCGGATCGACTTTCAAAGAGCTGTCGAAAGGTACAATTTAGATGTAAACGTGGAATTGACTCTACCATCTCCTAGAAATAATCGAATACATGCAGTGCATCGAGCTGTACCTACAATCTGTCACTCAATATCCGTCTGCTGGAATGCCAACTCCGCGGAGGAACACACAGTACTGGCCGTCGGTGACTAACGTTACAACCTCCAGGGCCGACTCGGAGACAATCGCTGCGAGAAAAAAGACAAGTCCAAGGAGGTGGCTGAAGTCGAGCTGTAACAGCGCCACCTCGTTCGATATAACTCCCTCACTAGTAGATGTCAGACAAAGTTCCACTGGTGCCAGTGGTGCCGGTACAAAGCGCGATCCTCAATGCCTCCTCTTCGTTTGTGGGTTCATCCAAACTGTGACATCATGATCAGGAATAGCTTCAAGTAATCCTTCTGCCCGCAGTGACCGAACGCGAAGGTCGCATTTGAAGGGCTTCGGATGTCTGCCATAGTGCTTCAGCACCAATAAGTTCAGATAGGAGACAGTCTACGCACGAAATGACGCCAGTTTCATAATCGAACGCCGAAGGTTTATGACCTTCAATTGCTTTGATGTCAAATACTGCCAGCGACATGGCTGCTGAGATCCAGATTGAAAGTTCAGCCAGATGTTGCCCTGGACAATTTCTGTACGTCGGAGGGGTGTTTTGTCAGAACACCAGATAGTGTGAATGAGCTAACCAACCTTCTTCCATATCCGAAGCTAATCCTGCTGGGATCGAGGGGGATGTCGTTCGCCGTCTCGCAGTCCCCACCCTGAGATTTTAACAAGAAGCGCTCAGGTCTGAACTCGTTCGGGTTGGGGTACATATCAGCGTTACGAGTGATACCCCTGTGTAACTCGTTATCAAGTCGATATCGTATAGTATATGATCATTCGGCACGTACCAAAGATTGGAGATGACATATGATCCCTTCGGTATTCGCCAGCCTCGATATTCTTCTTCGCGTCGCATAACATGTGGTATACTGGCAGGAAGAACCGGGGCCCATCGAATTACTTCCTTCACCAGCGCATCAACGTACGGGAACGAATGATTTTGCCGATCCTGCAAATTCGGTAGCCTCTCCCCACGTAGAACTTTGTCCAATTCGGCATGCGCGCGCTTCTGCACATCGGGATATAGTGTCATTGCCAGGAAGAAGGAATATACGGCAGAGACAGTCGTGTCCGAGCCGCCCGTGTACATGCCATTTGCGGCCCATTTGATGATATGCTCATCATAGGCACTGATACCAGGGCCTTTCTGTCGTAGGAGTTCTCTCGTAAACGATAAAGGTGCAGTGCCTTCTGTCTGTGTCGTATGAGATTGAGCAAGTGGAAATCAACGCCGAGCTAACATACTGACCATTTGTGCCTTGACAAAATTCAATGGGTTGCTCCCAAGGACCTCCACAAGCCCGCGCCATTCGTTGGCAATTTTGTGAAAAGACACGAATGGAAACCAGTGAGGCAAATGTCTCACTGTCAGAATGATCGCCGTGAGAAGGTCTCCCACCACACACAAGAATACTGACAAGGAGGAATAAAATCAACGATCCACGCTCCAGGTTCTGTAGATTTGGAAAATGTATCCATGGCATCTCCTACGATTTTCGTGAAAGGGTCTTTCTCTTCTGCTACTGTGTAGCCATCTGCGAAGCAATGAGCAACTGCCATGAATATGTATGGGAGACGGGAGCTCACAGGCAATCCGTAGGACAATCGCACCAGCCGTCCATCTGATCCTTTCCTGCAGATGCGATCCTTCACGATCTCCGTCCCGGATATCGTTGTACACCTTCCTAATGAATCTCTTCGTCATTTGTTCTTCAACTTCCCAAAAATGGGTTGAGCTCCGGGATCCCATTAAATGGCTATACGATCGGCGCATTGTCTTAAGCGCCCGATCATACTGAAGGAGAGATATCGCTTGATCCCATCCTACCCTAAAATGCTTCCGTCAGTAAGGGTCCCGGTCGGATGAGTACGGAGCTCACAATTTCCCCATCGTGAATTCTGGCCTATCCGAACAGACAGCAGACTTTTTTATCAAGATATCGATCGCTGCTTGGTGCGAGTTCAATATGATAATATCTTGACCTAAGGCTGAAGCGTAGACTACATCGCCTACAAGTCGAGGGTTATCCGGGCTGAAATGCACGAAAAGGAGTGGACTCGCCATATTTTGACCCCCAATCGTGAAAGACATGCCATTCATGCGATTTTGGCATGTCGAGAACATTTCCGATTAACGGATATGCTTTAGGACCGGGAGGAAGTGGAAGACGCTTGCGATTCCGGAAATAGCGAAGAAGAAGAGTTACGACGAGAAGAATAGCGGCTCGAACGATCTGGCGAAGATCCAACATGTCTGCGCCACCGATGGAGGGTAACAAGGATGAAGTCGAAGGAACGGAAAGAGGTGCTGGCCAGTTGCTTCCCTTGCATTTTCAGTGAAGTCTTCGCCGAGCTACTCAGGGCTGATCGTCACACTCCATATGTATCAAAGTAAACTGGAAATTGGCACGCTCAATATTTCGGAGATGTGTCCCATAAAAGCATGAAACTCACGAAAGCAGTTGCATGCACCCGAAGGTAGCGCCCTGAGCTCTTCGCGGTAAAAGGGCGGTATTAACAAGCGGATCGACCCGGATCCTTAAGTAGAGTAGTACGACATTACTCTGTTAGCCTTTGGTAGTGAGACATAGAAAGTCATGAGTCGAGGGGGTATAGAGAATGGCCGACCGCTCTATGGATCCCAGACCCATGGGGACTGATTGAGAGGAAACCAGATATTGCTTATTTCTTTTATAGGTTCAATTCCATTTATCAGACGAGCTGCATCGTTGAATATATAACATACCACTTAAAAAACAGTCTCGAATGATACGAGAACACCAGCCTGACGCGCTGGAGGGCAGCTGCTTGAAAATGCATGGATTGGTTGCAGGCAATATGGATATTCTCATGCTAATACCGCCCTCGCGCGGGGTTATTCGAGTACGTTCACGGATGCCACCTGTCGATCACTTTTCTGTCTTTCGATAGCATGGTGCGTGCCAGGAATCCCCAGGATCGTTATGTTCGTCGTGGGAGAACATACTCTTTTCCGGATTCCGAATCAATGCCGACAGCTCACAAAATTCGACGAATAAAATGAATGGGAAGATATTGACAGCATACATGCACATAAAACATGAAGAAAGGGTAACACGAAACATCAGTACTGATCCTCCGAGCTTTCCAGAACGCCGTACATGAGAGCAGATAACGATAGCGATAAGTGAAAAACTGAGACCCGAAAGCAGTCGAAAATCAGAAGCGAGGCGAACAAAGCACCACATAGCAGGGGTATTAAAACACGAGAGATGGTTGTGCGTCAGCCTCATCTGAATCCGGTATGAGTCGAAGGTCTCATCGAGCCCCCTCCATTCGTTCCGTCACCGGTATTAGCGGGTATGAATCTTCTCGTCCCTCCGCCACCGCCTGCTGAAGCCCCGCTTATCCTAGGACTCAGCGGTATGAATCTTCTGGATCCACTACTAGAGCTGCCGCTAGGAGTCGGAGGAATGAATCTTTGATGACCGCCGCTGCCGCTGCTAGTTCCTATATTCGACGAGGAAGATTCTGAATTCGAATTGATCAGTAGGGGCGCCGAAGATACGTAGCCTGGCGGGGGGAACTGTCGAGGTGGACCCATATTCGCATTGGAAGAGAGGGCATTCGAGCTTTGGTTCGTGCGCATTGAATTCGAGTGAGTCGACTCCGATCCAGACGCTTGAAGGCGAGCTGATAGGGGTGCGGAAGGTGGCATCATGGACGATGAACTGTTCAGTGAGTACCGAGGCGTTGATGAAGAGGATTTCCTAGGCGTTGCGGCCATGAATTCTTGTTGCGGCCTTTGAGGCAGTTGGTGAGTAGATCGAGGAGCGCTCGGTACTGATCGTCCGTGCATGTAGGATAAGGTCACAGAGAGAACGACGGAGACTCACTAGCATTCCATCCTTGTTGAGTGGACTCAGATCGGAAAGCTTGTTGTTGGGGTTGCGGCTGTTGGGCTTGGTGTCGATATTGAGGTTGCTGCACCGATTGACTTCGATCCATAGGGGTCGGTGGTGGACCCATCATCTCGCGACTCCCCGATGCTCTCATCTGTTGCGGTTGCTGTTGCGACTGCTGCTGTTGCCGCGAGGGAACGGGCATTGGCTGAGTTTCCACCTGTCGTTGTATCCTACTCGACATCGGCCGGACCATCTGTGAATGCGACATCGATTGAGGTTGCATTTGCGTATCTTCTTCCTGGAATGCATATTGACTGTAATCACCGGAGATACCACACGACCATCACAGAATCCTTTAGCACGGGGTGGATGGAAGACATACCTCAAATCAAGGGGACTTGATGCTCGACCACTGTTCCGGAGTAGACGTGGATCTCTTGTAGCAGGAGCGACTTCGGAGGAGATGGATCTCATGGGCGGATGGTCGAGGGTGTCTCTCGGGAGTGTCAGTCGTTCTGGGGGCGGAGGTTCGATGACGTGATTGGAGGCGACGCTAGAGCTTCTATTGTGAAGCATGAGGATGTGCTGGATGGCGGTATGACACCTGACAACGTACCCTCCGTGATCCTCTATTCGTCGCCTTTTCCCATTCACATTGGTGCTGTCTTGCAGTGGACCCGACGTCGAACCACCCTTTCGTAATCGTTCGTTCTCAGCTCGGAGATGATCTATCTTCCTGTCAGATCGAGAAAACCATCGTCAGTCTGGAACTAAGAAAAGACAAAAAGTGCTCAGTCACCTCCGATCCTCATCTGACTGCTTCTTCATCTGCGCCAGAATATTTTTATATCGAAGGTGTTTCCGGCGGTAGTGTTTCAAAAGCTTCGAAACCGTTTCCTGCTGGACATTCGATGCAAATGCGAGTTCTTCTTGGCGAGCAGGGATGGGTCGGAACCACTGAGACATAGGATCGGGTAGCTACATTGTCCACAGACAACTCAGCCAAGAGCTCTAACGGAAGTGAATGCAACGAAAATAGGACGTACATCTCTCGACATAGCCATCACAGCAACATCCGTATGTCCACAAACTCCACAAGTTTTATCAGGTTCTAAACCCGCGCATTCGCAAATCAGTCCACAACTCTCTTCCTGCGACTTCGAAACGCACTGAGATGATTATTGCAAACGACATGTCCGCATTCAGTCACCCAGAAAGGCACAGTAGGGGGTGCATTCGGATTGGGATTGTCAGGATTGACAAAGGTGGTGTAGCAGATGCCGCAATGGACGAAGTCCCATATATCGAACGGTTGTGATCGATTGGGGTTCGATGCAGATCCAACATTAGACATCGTCGTTGCCCGTGAACGTCGTTTGATGCGGTGAATTGAGCTGAACGGCGAGGAAAATGAGATGAGACTGAGGACGCGTCGAGCGCGTTGTTTGTTCGAGCCAAACAGTCGTCCACAGACGTCAATGATCCACCCGATCAGAAGATGAAAATCTTGCCAGATAGGGGGAAAACGGCCATCAAATTTCAGGGAAGCCGGGATGTATCACAAGACGTCGACCCGATCGCTTGGATTTGATCTTGGAACAAAGCTGAGGCGCTAATACAATCGATAGAGGGGAGAGGAAACTGTACAAAGTTGTTTCTTTTCATATAGTACACATGGGCAAAATGAACAAGAGAAGAGAGCGTATACTACTTCCAGAAGACAGGAGGCACAACAGGAGATGATCAGGAAAGAAATGGGACGGAAAGATGCAAGAGAAAGCGATATCACAAAGCTGCACGCGCAGGCACACGTAGGATGTACATGGGACAACAGGGAAAATCCGGCGGGTAACAAGGATATAAGAGGTGGTGTTGGTAAGTACAATGGAGTGGAGGACGCGGCTGTACAGCGAGGATCGAACGCTCAACGGAACTCGAACGACCCTCTGGCCAATTCTCGTTCGTGGTGGAGTGAGAGTTCTTGGAATCTAGGATACCACAACACTCATCAGTCACACGATTCCAACTGAATAGCATCGCCAAGTAAGGAAAGATACTCACGGCTCAGAACTTTGATGGAAATAGTATCCCTTCATGGTAGCCGTGCTTCCAGAACGGTGATCCTCTCGTTCTCTCTTCAAGACGCTCTCCGGCGGTAGTGAATGTCTCTCTTCACTGGAGGTATTAGGGGAGACCGGTGTCGAACCAGACCCATGCCTCGATGATGGGTCAAAGTCCACGCAGACGTAATAGAAACCGGCAAAGCTGGCACCATTGATGTCCCTGACCCTATAGTCAGGAACGAGGAACCGTTCCTTCCATCTCATGAAGACACATCGGCTGTCGGGGTAGTCTTTCATTCGATAGTTGGAGCCTTGAAGTTCGTTGCGAACAGCGTTGAAGGGAGGGAATCGTGACCAATGACCTATGTCATCCGCCTCGGTAGCACCCCAGTCTTGGGTGATGAACCCGTGGCGGGGGCCAATGATCTCAGCGTCAAAGTAAGTGGTAAGCTCGGGCCAGTCGTCTGTCAAGCCCTTTATCTGGAGATAGCCACACAAGAAGGAAGAGGCGAAGTCGACATTCTCGAATGGGGGTCACTGAAAGGTTTGACGAGGAGTTTGGATGGTACTCACGACAATGACAACAGTAACATCGTAACTACTTCGTCCGCTTTTCTGAGTTCCGGTGAACCTCGAACCCGGGTATAGACAATCTACGCCTCGTGATCTGGTTCGTATACGGGTGATATCCACAAACGGATCAGGTGCTTGCGGACGCTGTTTCTCTGTCGGTGAGGAAGGGGGGCTTGGTCGTGTCGGTGATGACGTCGGACTTGTGACTCTTCTTCCGCTCGACGGAACTTGCTGGCCAGCAAGAACAGGCTTCAAAGGTTCCGAAAGCGCTCTACGAACGGCGGATGAAGGCGGAGGTGCGGAGGTAATCAGAGGTGGACGTGGAGCAGCTACCTGCTGTCGACGACTAGTGGTATTCGTCGGCGCCTGCGACTCCGATAAGGATTGTCCGGGATGAAGGAGCGTCAAAGAGTCGACTTGAGCGAGATAAGACGCTGAATAGTCTCTACTGCTTGAGTCTCTGTCAGCATCAGCTGCTCTTGTTGCCCCTCCGTCCGGTAAAGCGCCCAAAGCGACTCCGATACCGGGAGGTTGCGAGAAGATATGATGTCCGCGACGGTCATGAGAGTGAGTCTGCGAGAGATGAGTCTGCCTGCAGTTGGCACAGAGGATGACGGTATCTTCTGGATGACCGTCGCCGCCGCTATCGTGGAGGAAGCCCTGGTCGGGCGGCAAATGACGTTGGCAGTCTGAGCATACTTTATTTTGGCCCTGGTTGTGTATAGGAGTTGGATCGAGTCGAGGAGACGGGTGTATGGGATTCGAATTTGGGATTGGACCAGAGGGCATTTGCGAATGAGGAGTTGGGTTTGGAACACGAGGAGAAGTGAGGTTCAGAGCAAGCGTGGGGGAACAGGGCTGCTTCAGTCGGAGAATGAATTGTGGGGTTCGTCTAAGCGGGCAGGTCAAAGCTCACTCGGTCTCAGCTTCGCTGCGGTCCCCGTCGTCGTCGTTTGTGCAAGTCCGGTCAACGTGACCTCTTCATGGCTCGCACTATCCAGACTAGTTAATATGTTCAGCACCGTGATCGTCCCCGCCATCTGTCAGCGCTCCCAGGCTTTCTCCTTGCAGTGCGCATCGCCGTCCGTGTCCCATCACTGCCTTCTTCTGTTCCGAAATGCACTGTGCTCCTGCATTCTGGCACTCTGAATCTTAATGGCTAGCGGATGTATCGACTTGGTTACAAGTCCTTTCTAATTGTCTTTCAAGCGACTACTCCGTCCGTCTCGAGGGTTTCCTACAGGAACAACAACAGAATCGAGATGGCAGCTGCCGGCTTCCCCCTAATGGTCCAGTACGCAGTCCACGATCCCGTCCGTTTCGAGCGAGTCCGATTCAGATCTCGGAACTGATCATCTAAGCATCGCAATGTGGACTGCAGACGCTCACACAGTTTGGTCACCGCATCTAGTCTAGTCAAGGTCGCGAAGAAGGGAACAAGTGAGTTCATATCATTCAATCAATAGATCTTCGTATTGGCTCCATTCCAACTGACGCTAAGCCAGTTCCCAAACGTGCCTCATGCGTAATTCGCTGGTCCAACTCCTCGATGATCTCGATCAATCGTTCATTCCAAACCTACCACGCTTGTCCTCACTATTCAACTTGTCGCTTGGATTCCTACATAGGGTCCATTAGTGTTATCGCATGGCAACTACGCTCGATCGATTACAATCCTGATACCAGGAAAGCAGCCATGACATACTCTTTTGTCACCTATCACTATCGCACTTCAATTGACAAGCCGCGCCCGAAACGCTGGTTAGAGCGTCTCGCGATCACGCCATCGACGCTTCGGGCTTCTGCCTTTCTGCCCTCGGGCCGGAGCTTTGCCAGTCTACTAGTCATGTATGCACTTTGAGGACTGTCTTTCATCGGTTCCGGCTAGTATATCGGATAGTACACACGCCTGTCACGCGTGAAAGCGGGGTTCGACTCCCCGGCCGGAAGTTCTTTTTCATCTTTCATCAAAGATGTATCACAGTTTTCGTATTTTCATGAATTCACTCAAGTCGAACTCTCGTTTCCTCGAATATAATATATAGTGGAGGATTTTGTGTTTTAAGGGTCAATTTCCTCATTGATTGGCGAAAGGCTTTTGTGTCGAAACAGGGCATATCCCATTTTCACGGGGGTAAAACTTCAGAATTTGTCTCAAGAGCTTGGCCTCTGACGGTAATATAATCGCCATGAACATTTTGTCCCGCCGCTTTCTGATGCAACGTCGATGTTGGTCGGCGCTTACACTCTGAAGGTCACTCGGGCATCGGCCAAACAAGAGCCGAGGACCGAGTCTCCTCCCGCATCACGAGGAAGGAAATGCCAATGTCGACAGCTCATTCTCACAAGCAACCTTAAAAGCATTCCGAGAGAGCTTAGTCTCGAATGCTTCGTACCTCGCCTCTTTAAGCTGAACCGATGAATACCCCGGACGAAAAGTCGACGCAGTCTCGCTCAAGTCGCGCCAATGCTCGATCAGGAATCGTCATCATAGGTGCTGGGTCAGTCTATGTTGTCTCACTTTTATAGCGTTTTGAGCTTACAGGGAACTTTGACATAGCATCGGAGGTATCAGCGCAGCGATAGCACTCATCGAGAAACTGGGGTTCCACGACTTCATTGTGAGCAGCGAAGTGTGAGAGGGAGCGTTAATTGGTATCAATGGTTTCCTCAGATATACGAGAAAGCGGACGATGTTGGAGGAACATGGCGAGTGAGCAGTTCAAAATGTTTGATTAGTTCATCCGTCTAATGTGGACAGGACAATACGTATCCAGTGAGCCCTCCTTCAATGCGGGTCAATGCGGGAAAGGTCGCTAAGATATTTTGAGGGATGCGCTTGCGATGTTTCTTCGCATTGGTGAGCTCTCATCCTGATTTAAATCGACTCTTCATCTTACTGAATCATCCTAGGTACTCCCTCTCCACCGAAATCAACCCAGATTGGACCCAGCGCTACGCTCAACAACCCGAAATTCTGCAATACTGGAAATCATTGACGACGAAGCACAATCTCTCCTCCTACATCCAATTCCATACACTCGTCACGAATGCTATATGGGATGCATCCTCTCAAGAATACATCATCACGACCAAAGATACTCATAGCGGTGTCCAACAAACAACTCGTGCTCGGATCATCATCTCTGCAATTGGTGGATTCGTAGCGCCTTCTTACCCCGTTGAAATTTCCGGAAAGGAGCAATTTCAGGGTCGAATGTGGCATAGTTCGCGGTGGAGGCATGATGTACCTCTGCAGGGCCTCCGGGTTGGAGTTATCGGAAATGGAGCATCGGCTGCACAGATTATTCCTGAGATCGCTAAGGACGAGACGACCACCATTGTCAATTTCTGTAGGACCCCAAGTTGGTTTATCCCTAGGGTGAGATTTAGACCAGGCATGAAAACATGTGCTGAGCATGACGATCTTTCTAGGAGCAATTCTCATATTCGAAGACCACCCGATGGATATTCAGATATATACCATTAGTGGCGCGGCTATACAGAGCCGTGATCATGGCAAGGGTGAGAGAGATTGGCTTTGAGGCCATGCCGAGATACTGATTTTTGTAGCATGACGTGAATTATTTTGCACTATGGCCCAAGAAAAGTGAAAAGACAAGAAAGATTGTCCGAAAGGTGAATGCTCGATGATCGATCAGATCAGAGATACTTATGATGTCCTAGCGACTGATCGAATATATTAAGAGCGTAGCTCCTAAAGAATATCACGAGCAGCTAATCCCAACGTATCGTACGTTATAGCTTAACCTCGGTGACAGCGATGCGCTTTAACTGAACGCGCTCAGCCCCGGGTTGTAAAAGACTTGTTCTGGATCCAGGATATCTCAAGAGCTTGCGTCAACCGAACGTTTCACTCAATTGGGATGAGATCAAAGAGGTGACGCCGACTGGTCTACGCATGCAAGGGGGCAATGTCGTCGATCTGGACGTAATTGTCTTCGCCACCGGATACGTTTTCGTACGTGAATCTTATCTCAAAATTTTGTCACGAATTGATCGCTTCTCCTAGATATCAAATGAATTGGAAGTGAGCGGCAGCAAAGGCATCACAATTCGTGAATACTGGGAACGTCAGAAGGGGCCTACCGCCTACCTGGGGACAACCATGCCTGGATTTCCGAATTATTTCACACTTCTTGGTATGTCTCCATTTCCTTGGTAGCGTGGCAAAACTGAGTTCCCGTGGGTATCTTTAGGTCCAAACACTGCCACAGGCCATGCCTCTGTTATATTCTCCGAAGAATCTCAGGTCCGCAATCGCCCGGTCTCGAGTTTGATCAAAACATATGCTGATGCCGGAGTTTCTGTAGCTAAACTACATTCTGAAGATGGTGAAACCCGTACTCGACGGCGATGCCAGCTCGTTCGAGGTCTCTGCCGAGGCCTCCGAAGCCTATAATCGTGACCTTCAAGAGCGTCTCAGTAAAACGGTCTGGACGGACTGTCGGTCATTTTATCGCAGTGGTGGTGGGTCAACTTCCGCTTTCGGATTTTGTCGTTAGACGCTGAGGCGATCTTTCATTTCCTTATCACAGGAAGTCAAGATGGAAAAGTGGTTGCAACATTCCCAGGGACGCTAACCCAGTTTTGGTGGTTGACACGCAGTGTAAGATGGGAAGACTACATAGGAGTGAATGCCGAATCTTGGATGGAAAAGCGGAAGAGAGGTTCGGTCGGCAGAATCACATTGATGTCAATGGTGACTGCACTATGTCTCATGCTTTGGGGTGTTCCCAGGCTGCGGAAGTAAACAGATCGCAGATCGCAGTTGCATAAAACGAATAGATTTTTTAATCATTTCAAATCACCAGTTTACTGGCCGAACCTGTGCATCCGAAGCCTGCAACGCGGCGAAGGAACTGACGAAGAGAGCTAGAATTAGCTCATCACGTGACACTCTCTCCTGGAAAGGGAGCTCCGCTTAACTCTTTCTCGAGTCCTCTCAGCGCCTCCTTGCGAGAGCAGGCCACCTTCGTCACCAATCCGCCACCTATAGACATCCCCCAAGTCTCATCTGAGGAGGGGTCCCATTTCTCGTTCGATAACCGACATGTCTGCTCATGGGTCGCACTCGTCGTCTACGACAAACCTCGTCGGCGTCCACTACCGTGTTGGGAAGAAAATTGGGGAGGGATCATTTGGTGTCATATTCGAGGGGACGAACCTATTGAACAGTCAGACTGTGGCAATAAAATTCGTGCGTTGATTTTGTCTATCCGTTTTGCGTTCGAAATGGTCTGATAGGGGAACGTCTTGGTGGCTTTCGTATCAAGGAACCGCGCAAGTCAGAAGCGCCCCAGCTGAGAGACGAATGTCGGTCGTATAGGATCCTTGCAGGCTGTCGTGAGTGAATCGTCCGTGCGGTTCATGGATGGCAAAGATCGAGCCACTTTTATAGCCGGAATACCACAGATATACCATTTTGGCCAAGAGGGGCTGCATAACGTTCTAGTGCTGGATCTTCTAGGGCCAAGTTTAGAGGATCTCTTCGATATGTGCGGAAGAAAATTCTCAATAAAGACGGTCTGCATGGTCGCGAAACAGATGGTCAGTCAGGGTGATCAAGAAGTCAGCGCTAAACTAATCGACTTCTTGATAGATCTCAAGAGTACAGACCATCCACGAGAAAAATCTCATCTATAGAGACATCAAAGTGAGTCCTCCGTCTGCTTCTTACAACGTTCTACGCGGTCTGACGGTTGGTCCATCAGCCCGACAACTTCTTGATCGGCCGCCCAGGAAGCAAGGGTGCGAATGGTACGCTCTTCCACTCATCATTCTATCGACATGTGATTCATGGCTAATAGTTGTCCACGTCGTTGACTTTGGCATGGCAAAGCAATATCGTGACCCTAAAACGAAACAACACATCCCTTATCGAGAACGAAAATCTCTATCTGGTACCGCTCGGTACATGAGTATCAACACTCACTTGGGTCGCGAACAGTCTCGACGGGACGACTTAGAGGCACTGGGGCATGTTTTCATGTACCTCCTTCGGGGTGGACTCCCTTGGCAGGGGCTCAAGGCTGCCACTAACAAGCAGAAGTACGAGAAGATTGGCGAGAAGAAGCAGACAACGCCAATAAAGGAACTATGCGAAGGCTTCCCTGGTATTGTTTCTTCTCCATCATCTGTCTCCATTTCCTGATTCATGTGCAGAGGAATTTGGCATCTATCTGAATTACGTGCGGAAGCTCGGATTCGAAGAGACGCCAGACTATGCTTTCTTGAAGGACCTCTTCACTAAAGTACTGAAGAATACGGGAGAGACTGAAGATGGCGTATACGACTGGATGCTATTGAATGGTACGCGTAACCCTTTTCAATCCGACATTCTTTCTGACCGCGCAACAGGTGGCAGGGGCTGGGAAGCATCGTCATCGTATTCCAATCTCCTCCAAGCGTCAAATGCTGGCGCTCCTCCTGCTCGTCCTCGGCAAGACAATGGCCGACGAACCTCACAACAGCAACCCGGCGGCGTCGTGCCCCCATCGCCGGCCCTCGTTCGACACGGATCGAAACAACGGAAGATTCCGACAGCCTTGCAGCCAGGCGGCGGTGCTGTGACGCCCAATTCAGCAGCTGCTCAAGTCGGTGTAGCCGTCGGCGCTGGCTCACCGCATCCACCTCAGCGACGTATGAGCTCTCAAATACCACAAACCCCTCAACATCCCTACGCCAATGTCCAGCCACCATCAGAATACAATACCCATGGTCAGGGCACTATAACTGATAGAGGAGAAGAGTCACTGGGTGGTGCTTATGGCCGTCATTCACCTATGGTGTCGACAGCTACACCGCCTGTTATGAGCAATGTGCGAGCAACGGCTGATCATCCGAATGGTGCGAATGGCGTTGACTATCACCACGATGAGCATCAGCCTAGTACATTCTGGCGCATCCTCACGTGTCGGTGTGGATGAAAGTACAGTTCATGCGGACTACAATTCTCCTTTTCTCGCTTTATCGCTATTGGTTAACAGGTTTACAGGTCTCCTCGGATACACTCATTTCTTTGTCATTTCTTTCATTCACATCTTTCTGTCATCATTTGTCTCTCGTTTCATTCCCATCTCGCTCACGAAATAATCCCGCGTATCCCACCGTGACACAAACGACGTTCCTTCATTTCATATCTCTTCCGCTTTCTTTCTTTAATTTTCTCGTTCTTAATATTGATTCCCCTGTTTCTCTCGTTTCTGGTGGGACGTCTATGGATACGACTATATCGATACCTACAATACATCTATGCACAATCTCAATATTTATATCAGCATTTTCTTTCGAATTTCAGTCATCGGTGCTATAGTGACGTCATATGGCCGGGGTAGCGTCAGTTTCGTCCTGTGCAGGAGCAGAACTCTCCTCTGCTCCTTGAGCATATACTCTATTTTATCAGCTTAATTCATGTCAGACCTCGCGAAGATTGTCCCTCCCAAAGAACTGGATCAACAAGGCCGCAATATCATATTCGAGCACGTCTTCCGCCGTCTGGCAACATACCGCAATGGGCACACACTATACGCTGCCGCAGAACAGGGAGAAGTGTTGGAGATGGGTGATACAGGACGCGACCTTCAATCACCATTCGAAAAGACTGTAGACGAATGGGCTAATACGCTACTCAAACACGTCTGGGCTGCGTGTGATCAGGAAGGAGGTACGTCAAACGGTCTGAAGCTATGGAACAAATATAGCTGACGATTGTCACAGAATGCACCCCGTTGAACCCTCTCAAAGATACCTCGCTCCGAGATCTACCCCGCCTTCCAGATGCCATGCACGTCAGCAAAGTAATGAGCACAGTGCTCTTCCTTCATGTCGCAACTTCCAAAGAATATTCAGCCCACACTCGATCCTTCATATTCTTATTCTCAGTACCAGACGAAGATGCCATCGTTGCGACGCTTAAAAATCCCGAAAAGGCTTTAGGTGAAGCGGAGAAGCAAGCTTCACAAGCGAAGGCGAAAGAAGAGAAAAGTGGGAGAATGTGGAGGAGAATCGGTGTTGGTGCCGGAGCTGTTGCTGGAGGTGTTCTGATTGGGGTCACGGGAGGCTTAGCTGCACCTCTCGTCGGTGCGGGGATCGGGACGTTCTTGGGAGCGATTGGTGTGGGTGGGACAGCGGCAGGCTTGCTTGCGACGGGACTTGCAAGTTCGTCGATTGTATGCGGAGCGTTGTTTGGTGCGTACGGGGCTAGATCAACGGCGGGCATGGTTGGGAGGCATACGAAGGAAGTGCAGGACTTTGAGTTTGTTTCGGTGAGGGAGCCGAGAGAGACTTTGGCGGTGAGGATATGTATAAGTGGGTGGCTTGACTCTCGCGAGGACGTGAAGAAGCCTTGGACGGTCTTCAAAGGGGATGATACGTTTGCACTACAGTGGGTTCGTGCTTTATGGTCCGCGGGGTCCGATGAGACTGATGAGGACCAATATTCAGGAAATCGAGGCACTTGAAGCACTTTCGAATGCCCTCGGCAATCTTGTGAAGAGCAACGCTATCAAATATGTCCGTCTTCAGATCCTGAAACGGACTGTGTTGGCTAGTCTTCTTGCTGGTCTTTCTCCGCTGGCAATGCTGAAGCTGGGGCAGATCGTTGGTAAGTGCTCATGTGCTCGTCAAACCCATTCGCTCACCAAGACGGGAATAGACAACCCATGGTCTAACGCTGTAGCCCTGGCAGTGAAGACAGGCAGGGTCCTGGGTCTCTGCTTGGCCTCACGGGCCTTCGGAACTCGCCCTGTCACGCTCGTTGGATATAGCTTGGGGTCCCTCGTGATCTTCGAAGCACTGAAATATCTTGCCAGCCTCCCTGTCGAAGAAACCTTCCACCTGATTCAAGACGTTTACTTGTTCGGACTTCCCGCTCCAACGACCTCATCAACGTGGAAAAGTGTCCGCCGCGTCGTAGCGGGTCGTTTTGTGAATGGATATGCTGGAAACGATTATATCCTGGCTTTCCTTTCTCGAGTAACCGATATCAAATGGGAAGTTGCAGGCTTGACGCCTGTCGCTGTTCAAGGCATCGAGAACGTGGAGTTCGAGGATGTCGATGGACATCTGAAATGGAGAGGAATGATTGGAAAGTGCCTGCAGAGACTTGGAGTTGACCAGATTGATGATAGCGAGGTTCGGATACAGAATGAGACAGTGGGTGCAAAGATTGCAGAGGAGATGGATAAGGACCTAGATGAAGCTAATATGGACGAGGCGTCGAAGTCTTGATCTCTTTTAATGCAGGTTGGGCTTACTGTAATATTCCCTAGAAATGATATTGAGTAATTATAATACAATGAGCTGAATGGAGACGGTGGCGTCTCCGGCGTGATAAAATGACAAGCACATTCTGAATATAACGGCTGACCACATTCGACTGAACGAACTTCAACGATTTCGACGATTTCGAGGCGAACTGAAAATGACCGTGATGACGGTCAAAATCGGAATCCGGAGGCATAAGCCAGTGTGCTAACCGTCGTAAGCGCCTGTCGCGGCTGGGGTTGTCTTGTCTGGTCTTGTGCTTGTCTTGTACGAGAGCTTGCTGCAGAATCTTCGCGCTCCTTGAATGTCAAATCCTACTAGCATCCGACCAGTCACTCCTACATTTCCCCCAAAACACGTCGCATCTGCTAAAACGGCGCATCCCACGTCCACGAACTTTTCCGCAGGGTCGACAACATGGCATATCCAACACGGCAGATAACAAAGGCCATCACTAAACTCAAGATGGACTATAGCGAGCAGCTTGACGCAAGTGGGCCTTCGAATGCCTCGGAACGGTGAGTGTCCTAGCCAACTTTCGTGTTCAAAACACCCACGCGCTTTCTAGGCCTGTTTCTTGGAAAACGGCTCCTTTTACTAACGTAACATCGCAGTCCTCGCCTCACCTGCACGATCTAGGTACGTTACTATTCATCTCAAATGAAATGACGCGTCGTTGACCGATGTACTGCATATGCAGAAGGACAAAGCACGCATCAAGGACTGCGGCAAATCCTCACGCTGAGCTCAAACTTTCGGGAAGTCAGGCACACCCAATACTGCAAAAAAGACAGGGATGCCGTATTGACGTGTGCTGCGGAGTCGCAGCAACGTGACGAACCCATCATCATCGAGGGTCTTCACAGCGACCCTAACTGGCAAGGAGGCCTGCTGAACTTCGAATGGCTGAGAGAGAATTGCGCTGAAGAAGGTACTGTCCTATTACCTCTCCATCTAAAACCTTCTGTTGACAAGCTCGTGACCAGGCATCTCTGTTCAAGATGGCCAAACGGGCACGAGACGTACCGTGAACATGGGTTCTATAGATGGAATCAGCGGTGTACCCGGGACGTCAAGAGCGGGAAATCGTGCGTATCACATGTTGCTCAACGCTCAACAAGGGCTCATAGCATCCTTCAGAAAGCATCTACGCCGACGGAGTAGAATGCCCCGAAGCCTGGGAGAAATGGCTTGTTAGTGCCGGCGTTCTGCCTGACGAACTGCTCCCTTGCGGCCCGGATGATCTCTTTCAACACATGCCTCTCCAGGTGAGTCCTGTTCCTCTGGAAGAATTCAGTCCGCCGACAGAGACTTCCAGTTCCGGTCTCAAATTCTCTCCCTTGCCCTCAGTGTCGGCCAATCATCTTCGACACTCCATACAGGACCTTGTTCCACCGTCACGCACTATCTGACATGTCATGTGCAAGGCCAAGATCCCTCTTTCTGCTTCATCGTCCCCAGAATCGCCTGCCGAAAACTCGTCAAATACTTCCGATCAAAATGCAAAGAAATCGATCTAGGCACTAAATCTATTACCATCGAAGATCTCATCGCTTCAGACTGCACAGTCTATGTCGCCGAACAAAAACTTGGAGACCTTTTAATTGTCCCACCTAATTCATTTCATCAAACTATCAATTCCACTGGACTGAGGCTGACTATGTCGTGGTCGAGAATGCCGATTCAGAGTCTGAAGTTAGCGCTACATGGAGAACTCGATATATACAGAAGGTATGAAGTCTTCATATCTTCTTCGTTATGCTGACCCTCAAACGTGCCTAGTGTCTGTCGAGCGGAAATCTATCGATGCAAACTTTTGACATTCTTCGCCGTCGGATTCCTCATCAGGGAGACGCTTGCAAGCGGCTCTCAAACATCCTCACATCTGGACTATGAGACCGAAACACTCCTCGACCTCTTCCAAGAAATACTCATCGAAGAATGGTCAGAGAATCGTTCTATGATGGTACGCGAACCACGACCATGGCTCCGCACGGAGGTGAACTCAAACACTGTTCTACGCCTCATCAACTCGGATGACGTCCTCAAGACATGCTACTTCTGCCGATCCGACATCTTCGTGTCATGTTTCCGCTGCAATTCATCCGAGTGCAAGTCGTGTCAATATGCTCAAGGCAAAGTATATCTTTGCGTCGGGTGTGTCGTTGAGGGACGAAATTGTGATTGCAAGAAGCTCGTACCGGTGCAGACTTGTGAATTCGATGACGTACTTGGGATGTACAATATTGCTGCGTCGCTTTTTGATAGACCGTTCTTGACAGATGAGTCAGTCTATTCTCATACCCACCGTCCTATTCCAAAAACTGACGACGACGGTGACAGGTCAATTCGGGCGTTCGATCATCTGCATTTATTCCACGCAGCGTATCAACTCAGATGCGTCCCGCGCAAGACAAGAGGCTCGTACCTCTGTCGAATCATCCCCTCTCTAACACACAGTTGTGAAACCCCTATCATTTCCTGCCAAGGATGCCGCTGTGGCGGCTGCTACGCCCATCTCCTCCACAGATACATATGCTCCGCCGAAGCGATCCTTATGACTCCCGGATCCCGAGGCGACGAAGAATGGCATAAATTTCACGGCGTTCGAGAAGATCGGAAAGTTACGTCGTTGAAGAGGTTTGAGTATGAACGACGGACGCATGAGAATCGGCTTGAGGACTATAGCATTGCGTGTCGGATGGCGATTGTTGCTCATGAGTATTTGAACGCTGTTCCTGATATTATGGGTCGACCGTTGGGGCTTGGGTGGTATGATATGCCTGATTTGCCCGAGGTGAGTAGTTATTGCCAACGATGAAATATAGATGGACTAATGCTCTTCTTTGGTTGAAAGATACATAACCCAGAGCTCGTTCCCGGATACTCAAAGAAGAAGACATCAATTTCATTATTCGACGTTGAGCGATGGCCGAAGAACATTCCGAATACAGCTGGTACCGCAAGTCCTGATAGTGAGATGACCTTGGTCAATGAAGATATGAAGGTATGTGATCACACTCTTCTGAAGACTTGTCTGAGCTCTGAGATTCTCTATTGCAGTCCGATTGTTCCCTATCACCCGCACCGGATGACGCATTAGTGAAAGTCGAGGAAAGTCCTGATCAGGCTACAGGGGGAAACAGATACTTCGAGCACCTTTTGGCTTATAATTCGGACTCGGACTGAAGCAGTTAGCCAGACTTTGTTCGAGACCACTCTGGATCATTTTACGTGTATCCTTTGGCGTAAATGCATGTTTTTTGTCAGAGCTTTGTAGATTTCTTGTCACGATATAATAGCACGATGGTGTTCATCTGTACATAGAAACGTGGAGTGGAGATTACTGGCACAGTTGGAAACATGTATATGAACCAATACGAACGAGAGCGGATCCGGAAAGGAAAGCGCCTCGACGCGCCGACGGACGTACTTCGCTAGGAGCTTAGCGGACGTCGATCGTCCTACACGTTGCCCTAATTCCCTATCTCTAAAACAATTAACGTGGACATAATCCAATCTAGATAATACATATTTTGCCGATGAACACGAGCTCCGCCGTCTGCTCTTTCTCGCTCTCGCGCTCTGTCCTTGACTGTCAACATCGACTGCCAGTGGTCCGCGCATCTAGCTCGTAGGACTCTACTCAAGACTCCCGGACTCTCGTTCACTTCATTTCCTTTCGTATTAATCCTGCCACTACCCTAGATCTTGCGTCGTTTGACTGGGACGCCCTAATGGGACTATGGAGAACGCGGAGTTGAACGGTCTAAGTATCGAGAGGCTGCTCCGCATGGGCAGCCACTTCTCTCCTGTGTCTCGATTCCGTGGACTCGGAATCGAAGATCTTGGAGATGTAATACACCGGGTTGGGGAGACAGGGAGGCCGATTATTATTTCAAATCTGGATCGACTGCCCACTTGGAGTACACTCCACACTCCGACGATCTCTCCTGAGTGGTTATCGCAGAATTATGGCGATACATGTGCGTCTTTCTTCTTCTTCACATGTAGGTGTTCTGATGTTTTTGATTTATTCCTTGTTCCAGTTGTCGATGTTCACCATTCCGATTCCGAGAAAGTAGAGGACATGTGGCCAATCGACGAATTGATCCACGCAATGCAGAGCAAAAATGGGTCTTGTGGTACAGTTTTCATCCTGTTTCTTGACCGTTAAGCTGACAGGTTAAAGGACTACGAGGTCTGGACATTGCCTGTCCTAAGCAATGGAAAAACTGGCTTGAGTCAGTAGTTCCCGAAAGTCTTCAACCCAACTGCGGGAACGATCTTTTCCAGCATCTACCTTCCAAGGTCGAGTCTTTCATTTTTTCATTGAAAATGTTTATATTAGCTGATGTCAAACTTAGTTCAAAATCATAACACTGCTTTATTACTTAAACTCTGGCAACACAAAGTCTCTCATGAGACGGCCTCATTGCGCTACCCTGGAATATAACCTCATGTCCTACTCTGAGGATGATGGATCTGCCTTCTGGTTCTTTGTTGCTCCTGAATCACTCCCAAAATTCTTTGACTATTGCCATAGCAGAGGGGTCAGGCTTGAGCAAGATGAAATTACAGTTTCAGTTGATGATCTGGTGGACTCTGGTGTTAAAATCTACATTGCTGAGCAAAAGAAAGGAGATCTTATCATTATTCCCCCCAACTCCTTTCACCAACATATAAATTGTGGTGGTCTGACTATCCAGATGAGTTGGGCTCAAATGACCCTGCAAAGTCTCCAGAGGTCATTGCATGGGGTGCTTGACTCATACAGAAGGTATGTCATATATTCTTCTAAATTGTAGGGGTTTTCACTCACAAAAATCAGAATCTGCCAAAAGGAGACTTATAGATGCAAATTGACCACATTCTTTGCATTGAAAGCATTATCAAAGAAACTGAGAAGAACTGGAGCATCCAAAAGAAGGAAAGATGATAAAGCCACACTGTCTTGCTTGCTGAAGCTTTTTGATGAAATCCTCATTGAGGAGTGGTGTGGAACCCAAAGAAACCTTCCTCACTATCAGGCTGTTGACTATGATGCTAAGCCATGGCTCATTTCTGATTCCAGATCTGTGCAAACCACTGAAGCAGAGAACCTGCAAGCATGTGATGCTTGCCATGCTGACATTTTTCTCTCATATTTTTCATGCCGAGATGCTCATTGCCATTCTTCAAATGGTGGTGTGATCATCATCTGTGTTGGCTGTGCAGTTGAAGGCAGAAGGTGTGCATGTGGTAATATGAAACCAATGCAAGCTTTTGAATTCCAATTGCTGTTGTCAGTAAGGAATAAAGCAGGATCTTTCCTGGGACTTCCTCCCCTGATTGAAGAGTACATTTCTACTTTGATTGCTTTTTGACATTTTTCTGATTATTTACACAGAGAAATACCATCTTCTGATCATTTGATGCTATTTGTTGCTGCATGTGAAGTGATGGAATGGACTCCCAACAGGGCTTCAAGATGCAGATTCCAATCTTCTGGCTCCAAACATCCAACTCTCCAATCCCATCAGACAGAGGATCTTATCATCACTTGTGCCTCTGATCCTTGCAGATTCTATACCTGCATTCCTCACCTTCTTCTTTCCCAACATATCCACTCTGCTGAAGCCATTCAGAAATCAGACAAATTCAAAGGATATGCACCCTGGCATGCACTTCATTCTTCATCCTCCTCTCTAGCCAGATACAAGAGCTCATTGGCCAAGTATGGCAATGACTTGCACTTGTGGGATATAGAGACAAGATTGGTCAAAGTTGTATTGGACAACTATGACATAGAGCCAGAGTTTTGTAATGCAGCTATCCAGCCTGGCTGGTATGATAGAAAAGTATCTTCTTTGGTGAACTTATTTTTCACTAACAAATATGTTTCCTGATGAATTTTTTGGCAGCCTGAACATCCTCTTGGCTCCAATAAGGCAAAGAAGGGACATGGCAAACCTGCAGCTGTTCCAGACCCTCAACCATCTTTACTAGAGAAGAGGAAGAGGGGTTGCCCATCAAAAGCAGATGCTTCAATGACTGACCACTCCCATAAGAAAAGCAAAACAATGGTGGGGAATAGTCTTCTTTATGCACTTCTAAAATCACCTGGAGCAAAGACACAGACACAGACACAGACACAAACAAAGATAGATATGGAAGGGATTAGCACACAGTGAAGCATCTTCACATTCTCAGAAAAGCCAATCTTGACTGACCTATCTGGAAAACCCAGGAGTGTTGTTACCCCACCAAATTCTCAGATACAGCAGCTTGAAAAGACTGTTGAAGACCTCAGGCAACAAATTTTGCAATTACAGTCTCAACAACAACCAAGCCCTTCAACTCAAACTCAACTTCCAACCCCTCCTTCCAGTCAAGCAAGGTCAAATGTATATCTCAATTCTGTTGTCTCAAACAGAGATGGAGGTAGAGGAGCAGTGATTCAAGCAGGTTCAAGCAAGGTAGTCAATTGTTCTACATCAGATGAAGAAGGCATGTGTTTATTTGCTCATTGATGGCAACTCAATGCTGAACTTACATCCTCCAAGCCTATTGGCAATGTGTAGATCAAACTAGAGAAGAATCTCCAGAAATAGGAAGCCTGGAAACTCTCCTTGAGAGATTGAACAGGAAAGGATCATCAGGCAACAGTAGCCCTGAAATAGTCCATCTGAAGAAATTGGACATGAGAGAGATGGAATCAATGTGACCAGAGATATTGTAGTATAACCTTGACAAAAATGAGTCAGTGCAATTTAGTTGTATATTGGGTGCAATCCTGAAAATGAGTTTGTAACTTGGAAGCATTCAAGTCTTTCAAGATTTTGGAAGAAATCTCAATTGGTATTTCACATAGATCAAGAGTGATAATCCAGATGTCTGAAAATACACTGATGTGAACTGCTGATGCATTCATCTCCATCTTTGAGACTTACCACACCATTTTGAGACCAGAACATCACCAACCAAAGGATGCTACTCAAGACATTTTTGTGCACAGAAAAATACAAATACAGCACAGCAACTACAACCCTAAATAAATCAGCAAAAGCGATCACTGTAGACAAAAACGTTATCTTGAGTAAATAGCAATATACATTGAGGTTCATAGAACTCGCCTTTTGAGTTTGGCTCGCCGGTCTAACAAAGCTTCACTAAGCTGTCCCTCTTTTCGCGCCTTCTTGAGCTATAGCCAAGGTCAGATTATCGATTGGTTACGCTTTGATGGCTATCGTACCGCACGAGTATCTTCCTGAGAAACCACCGACCGCCCAGCGCCCCACGTATGAAACGTTCGGCTACACAATCATTCAGTGTCGTCTTGAAGCATTCTCGAGAGGACTCACTTCGTCTCAGCTTCGTCGATCTTCCGTTTCCCCGACGTCTCGCCTTCCTTCTTCTTCCTCTCCTCTTCGGTTGCTTCTCGTTTGTACTTGCTCTGTACCTTCACCCAAAACCGTTCTCGGAACCCAATTGTCTCGCTATCCCCTCTCAACTGTAATGTACCGCCAGCGACCTCGTCCACCGAAAGATACTTCTCATAGACGTTCATGAAAGCGACCATCCCGCCTTCGACGAGAACTGGCGTCCACTCTTCCTGTGGCCCTCGAGCATCGCGATCGGCCGAGACGAGCCCATGGGCGTCGCAAGATAGGAATTTGCCATCCGCTGATCCAGTGCGGAAGTTGATGGTCGTTGAGCCAGCAATGCGAGTAACGACCCAGACTTGAGACGTGTCGGTTGGGACGTGTTTCAATAACGATGGACCTTCTGACGGCCCAGCCCCGTCGTCTTCTTCCTTGATTTCGGACTTCAAGAGATTGTTTAGTTTGATTTTCTGTTGTGTAGAGTTGTAGGTGACACAGATAGGAGGGTCGGATGGATGGAAGAAGAATGTAGGACCGCGTATTTCGTTGGCGTTGTCGGGCAACACCCATGTTTCGGGATCTTCTTCTTTCTCGACTTTTCGCTCAGCGTGTACTTTGGTTTTCCTCTTTTTCTTCGAGTCGCCTTTGAACGTGAGTTTAGTAGAGCGGACGCGGTCGCTCATTACGATGACGAAGAGCTCGGTTGCACAGGCTGAGGCGCGGAGATGACGGAGCGCAAAGCGCGTCGGCATCGGGCAACGGGAGCGTGTTTGAGGCTCCGCTTGAACCTTGTATCCCACCCTCCTCAAGATCATCAGGCAGTCTCGACACGAGACATCGACGCCCTCAAGATGAAATTCAACCCTGGTGAGTGTCTACTCGACACTTGTGATGCTGGAGGAGTTGGTTGTGCGGTTCTGGAGAAGGAGAGGGTCTTGGAAGGGGATGGATGCGAGACGGCTTGGTTGGATGAGGTTCGAGTAGCGGTGCGCTGATTCACGTTCGTTCGTCTTGCAGATGTCTCCTCTTCACGTCGCAAGAGTCGCAAGGCTCACTTTGCTGCCCCTTCCTCTGTGAGGCGCAAAATCATGTCTTCTGCATTGTCAAAAGAGCTCCGCGGCAAGCACAACGTGCGTTCTGCTACTCCCATCCTGCTGCCATCCTAAATTTACGCCATTATCTCTCCATTCAGTGCCGTTCGCTTCCCATCCGCAAAGATGACGAGGTCAGAATTGTTCGTGGAAAGTTCGCTGGACGGGAGGGCAAGGTCACCCAGGTGTACCGCAAAAAGTGGATAGTCCACATTGACCGCATCCACCGAGACAAGGCCAATGGTTCAACTGCTCCCATTGGTATCCACCCCAGCAACGTTGTCATTACCACCATCAAGCTGGATAAGGACAGGTTCGCAATCCTGATGTTCGTACTCTTCCTTTTTTTGACACTTGCCTTGCATCTCTTTAGACGTGCGATCTTGGACCGCAAGGACCGATCAAAGCAGCCCGCCAGACAGAAGGAAGCTGAGACCGAGACTGTCGATGTACGTTTGAGAGTTTCCTCCAAGTTTCGTTCTGCTCATTTGGTTTACAGTAATTCCTCACCTTCCTTTCGTCCTTGTTTTGCATCGATATTTCATACTCTAAAACTCATGCATGTATACCTATGCAATCCAAGCACTCTTTCATGACATGAAATATTGTGCGCGAAGGCCGCTATCTCTTCTGGGCCTAGTGAATTTTGAGACCGCGAGTTGAATCCTTGCCTCCCCTCAGCACCCTCTCCTTGAGTACGGTGGCTCGTACATGTGGCATGCACAACTAGAAGACGAGACGTAGAATAAATGTTGAAATATTGAATGCCACCGCGAAGCATTGGACGGGAGTTGCGCGCCTTGCCCGGAAGCGCCGTTGCCCCTCTCTTGACTACAATGAGCTCGACGTCTTCACTCACATCTTACCTTAGTACTCTACCCGAATACATAGCCTCTAATAGCGCTACGCCGACCTCAACGCCATCAAAATCCGGAGGCTCGCGTCGTCTTCAATCTCTTTATTCAGATTTCTCGCGTCAGAAACTCTCAAATCCTACGACTTACAACTCAAACGTTCAATGGTGGGGCAACACCTTGAACAGCATAGCCAAGAACGGAATACAACATGAACGTGATTGTCTGACCATCCATGTGAACCAACAGTTCGCGCAGAACATGCGGTGGGAGGGCGTAGGACGTCCTTTGGCTCTTGGGGTCGTCGTCGTGAGTCATGCTTGAATTCACCTCAGAGAGCCGTGCTGATGTGCGGGTAGCAAGTTTGAACTGCAGCAGTCTGGAAAGTTGATTCCTCTGAAGGAATTCATGAATGCCACCCAGTCGATATACCATACCCCGTCTCTCGCGTATAAGGTCGCGTCTTATGTTGTTGGGAAACCGCTTTGGTGGGCGATGGAGCAGCTTAGTATTGTTGGCGGAGAGGAAGCAACGATTAAGAATGATTCATCATTATGGAAGAAGGTCTCAGGCCCATACGTTTCGTTAGACAATCTCGAGGTACGCTCCTTTGGAACTTGACTGGCCGCACGGGAGTCAATTTCTAACTATTTCCCTCATAGGCGGCTGCAGACGCTGTTCTCGAACATTGGCGAAATAACCGATCGAGCTCACTCTCAGACTCACTGCATAACCAAGAGACCTTCACAACCCTGTATTCGAAAATCGCTCTGCCTGACGTTTCCCTGACATCCTCGGATGTCAAAGTTCTCATCAAATATCTCGAACGTGATCGTCAAGCCATTGTTACCGAGAGAGAAGTCATTAAACTGGTGGACGATGAAAGCGAATCGACAGTGACAGCGGTTGATCATGGTGTTTTGGAGATGAAAGTGGCAATCTCCAATCTACAAGCTCAGATAGACGACATTCATAGTCGAATCGCTCAGTGAGTCACAGTTATTTAACTATTGCTGTCGCGGTATCTCATAATCCTTAGACGAACTTCACAAATAACAGAGAACCTCCGAGCTAAGCGAAAAGAGATCGCATTATCGTTCCTACGCTCTCGGAAACAGCTAGAGGAGCTTCTGCTCAAACGTCTCGGAGCCCTCGAGAATATCCAATCGACGTTAGATCGCATAGAACAAGCCGCGGGCGATATTGAGGTACGCGGCCGCGCACAATTCCATGACCTCCATGAAAACGCTCATTGTGTGACCTTACAGATCATGAAAGTGTACTCTACTTCTTCCGAAACCCTCAAAGCACTTCTCTCCCACCCTTCTCTGCAACTCCCCCATATCGAATCAACGCTCTCCTCACTCGCCGAGACCAATGCTCAACAGCAAGAAATCAATGAAGCTATCCAGATTGGTGGACAAGTCGCTATGGATGCTAGTGGACTTGAGATTGACGAAGATGAGTTACAAGGCGAATTGGAGAGTCTCGTACAGGAGCAGCGAGAGGAAGAAGAGAAGGAGAAGGCTCTGAAAGCCTTGGAAGAGAGAGTGAAGGCTCAGGACAGGGTTAAGACGCCACCTGCGGCCGATTTGCCTGATCAAGAAGCAATGGTCGGTGAACAGGGCGGTCAGGATCCCAAACAACACGACGAGGAGTGGGAACGGAGATGGGACGCTGCGCAACGGGAGAAGGAGGTCCAGAAAGCCCGTGATAACGAGGAGGAGACACGGAGGAGAGCTCGATGGGCAGAAGAGGACAGTAAGAAGCTGGCTGCTGAGAACTGATCAGGACTCCTGTTTATCTAGAGGCTCTGTACTACTAGTATCGACGTTTATTACCTGGATTTAGCAAATCACTTTCAAGCAGATCGTAGACCGAGTCAAGCACCGAGTATTTTAGGGACGCCTCAATTTCCAGTACAGGATTAGACCTTGTACAACCTGGAAGATATACATCAATCATATAACGCGCCATCGTCAGGGTTCGATACCACTTGCTAAACCTGAGTGTCTTCGACGCCTCGGAGATCGCGGGATTTTCTCCGCGTCTTTCTCTCACACTAACATCCAAGTGCAATTTATTGTTGGGATGCTCCAGCATCATTTTTGAGCTCCATCATCCTCAAACAACACCATCCTCGCAGGCCTAACAGAGTCTCGGAAACCCCGAGCTGTCTCCGGAGATAATTGAGTGGTACCAAAGGCGATAACTTGAACGTGAAATCGAAGGTGGAATCCGGAATCTCCTTAGCCTTCGTGGGACATCCGAGTCTGAGAGACTTCAAGCTTTCGGCGATTCAGCCCGATTAGCTTCTACATAGCGCACATAAGGGTCGGTGATTCTGGCCATGCATATGACGAGGTCGATCTGTGCTGGGAGGGAAAGCAGGGAGTTGGTGCGAGAAACAGAAGCTAATAAGGGTAAGTGACGAGGACAGCGAGCTTGATTAGAAGCCAAGTAAATGATAAGAAAGGACTATGGGCGGTGGTTGACGGGAGAGCACCGGTGCGTCATAATGTTTGTACGACCGCCTGATACCACTGGTAAGTTCATTTCATGACTAGTTTCGTCCGATCAATGAAAGATAGAGAACTGACCATGAATTGGCTAGATATGAGGTGGACTTAATGCGATCCTAGACACGACTCTGTCTCATCAGAAATGAGACGCTGATCTGCTGTGAACGTCTCAACTCTATCCATCTCAGTCGTACCAGCATCCCACGGGTGTGCGATGTTCGATGCCATCGTACACGTGCATGGTTAAAGTGAGACATCTTTTGGAACGTGGATGAACCAACTGCTCTTGAAATCATTCATTTTTGATACGAGAAATGCCCCTCGGCTCTCGAAAGGCTTATCCAGGCATGTTACCTGCGTCAATATTGCAATCGAGCAATGATACACGGGAACTATAGTTGGATTCAGCCGCGTACTTCCAAAGGTAGGTTTCCGATTCACAAAGAGATATGCGACGGTGTTGAGACTCTTTCTCCAAGTAATCCCACCCGGATCCGGCTTCCCTAGGGTTTATAAGTCTTAAGCTTTAGAACTCGCGCTAGAGTCTCCGTTCCACCCTGTCAAATACCCTCTTCACCCTGAAGGGTCTGAAGCGACCCTCTCTCCCTGAATCTCGTCCCACTCGCAAATATGAGCTTATACTCGTCCCTCCCTCTCACAGGCCGGCTGTGGGATAATCTCACGTGGGTGTTGCAATGTACTGGGATGGTACTGCTGCTCGTCGCTTTGTTATATCGCGTCTCGACAGCGCGGAAACGACTTCCCCTCCCCCCAGGTCCTCATGCCCTTCCTTTCATCGGAAGTGTCATGGACATGACCAAGGCAGATGGGTGGGATACCTATCATAAGTGGGCGACAGACCATGGTCAGTCTTCTTCCCAATCATAGAGATCCTCAATTTCTGACATGCGTTGATCTTAGGCGACGTAGTCTATGTCATGGTCATGGGGCAGCCCGTCGTTCTGCTGAACACGCATGAAACAGCCACGGACTTACTCGTCAAGAGGTCGGCAATTTATTCGGATCGACCTGCTTTCACCATGGCTTCGAAAGTGTGAGTCTCAAGATATTACGCCACTCGATTACCACTTCTGACGGGGGAAACTTCTAGAGGGGGGAATGAGAAAATTATGGCGGTCGCCCAGTATCACCGTCCTCTGAAGACTATGAGGCGGTGGTTCAGTTTAGTGATGGGAACTCGGACTTCAGATCACTTTTGGGCCTTGCAAGATCAAATGATAAAGGGGTTCATTAAGAACGTTTATCGAGATATCCAGAATGGAGATTCGGACGGGACCAATTTGCAGACAAGAATTAGATGGAGCGCTGCTGCGACCACTCTCCGCATCGCATGTAAGCTAATTATCGGATGATGATAGTGTAACTACTGACCGTACCGCAGATGGCTATTCAGCGACTCTTGAAGATGATCCTATCCTTAAACAAGTAAATCCTGCTGTGCGTGATTTTTTGGAGGCTTGTAAGCCCGGATGGCTAGTTAATGTGATACCATCCTGTGAGTGATCCTGAAAAAAGGCGCTACACAGTACTCTAACAATTCTTCTTCAAAGTGCGGCATCTTCCGACCTGGTTTCCTGGGGCGTCGTTCCTGAAGATCGGAAAAGAGTGGAAGAATAGACTAGAATCTCTGGCTCAAGACCCTGTGGAATTTGTGAAAGAACAAATGGTGAGTCGAAATATTCCATGTGTGTTCGATATTCTTACCCTGATAACAGATGAATGGAGTTGCTCCACTCTCGTTTACGAGAGAACTGTTGGAAGAATACGGCCAGAAAATGACAATCGAACAGGAATTAGATATAAAATGGGCCGCCTTTGCGCTGTTCTCTGGTGGTACCGACACCGTTTCCTCAACGGTCTATGCTTTTTATCTCGCGATGACATTACATCCCGAAATCCAACGACGGGCTCAAGCCGAGTTAGATAGAGTGTTAGGTGGCAGAAGACTTCCGAATCTGCACGATCGACAAGCTGGCGCTCTCCCGTATATTGATGCCCTGGTTAAAGAGTTGACCAGATGGGCTCCGGTACTTCCAGCTGGTATACCGCATGTATTGAGACAAGAGGACGAATACCGAGGATGGAGAATTCCGAAGGGGACTTATGTTATTGCTAACCTTTGGTGAGCCCTTATAATTCTGTTGTGGATTACGTCACTCATATTTACTGGATACTGTAGGACTATCAGCCGAGATGAAACGATATATCCAAATCCTATCGAGTTCAGACCAGAGCGTTTTTTGACGAAAGAGCATGGAGGTGACTGTGCGACGCAAGATGATATCCCGATGGATCCTAGTAAGATAAACTTCGGGTATGGAAAGAGGTACGTGACAGTGCAGACAGTATAAAATCACATCGGATTAAATAGTGGAACAGAGGATGTCCGGGCCGGCATTTGGCCGAGCTCGGAGTATGGCTCTCAGTGGCGATGTCACTAGCTGTCTATAATATCAATGTCATCGACGGACATATACCTTCATCTACCAACTACGAGAGAAGTTCAATTTCGTAAGTCACCTTTTCCTGAGTCCGTCTGTAAATAAGACTGAGACACGCTGTTTTCCTGTCATTTTTCTAGTCGTCCGAGGCCATTCAAATGTCACATTACTATTCGATCGCAACAAGCAGAAGAATTGATCAGGGCGATACCTGATGACGATGCAACAGCGTGGGTGCAGCCTTATGCCAAAAAAGACTCGTCCGCTTTTGATTGATCCATTCATTTGGGTTGTACGTACTGTACGTATGATACCCTTCATTTCTTGGCTGAAAGGGACGGAACTGAGTGTATACATCTACCGCTTGCCATGAGTAATGTTCTGTATATATCGCCAAACAGACCAAACAAATTGTTGTACGACGTAGACCTGCATGCAGGTAGCTGAATAAATGCCATATAGAAAGAGAGCCGTAGAAAATCAAGGTCACGCATATTTTTTCCGAATGACGAAGTGGAACCCATTTTTACACCATGGCCTATGAACTCTTCTCACCGAGATCTCGAGATCTGTGACGGAATCAAATTGACGGAATAAACGTTGTTGGGCAGCCTCGTATTTGCGCTTGTTTGTGCGCCACCTTGTGCCTCTCGAAGTCACAGTCGCGAAACCCTTCCCACCGCCCATTACAAGGCACAATGTGAGTCTCTCCTATCTGTTCAAAAACGCAAGCTAGAATCTCACCTCAAGTTAAGGAACGTGCCCTATAGCGGCCAGACACGGAGCGCATCAAAGTCCGTTCTTCTACTGAGAACTTGAACTCGAGGATCTAGACCATGGAAACTATGATCTCTACGATTCGGGGTGCCAACAAATGGCTCAAATGAATTACATACTGTCATGCGCCAATTTGATCCCGTCTCGCATTGATCGACTCCACGGCGCGCCCATCACCTCCCCGTGTCTAGCGCTGTATTGGAGCTCAGTGCATCAGCAATGACCAGGCCCTCTTATGGGAATGGGATGCTAAGGTCGACATACCTGATTTACCAGTCTCAAGCTGCTTCACGGAAACACGCGGTCAAGACCTGTTATTCCGATGCCCTCACTCCAATATGCACCTGTTATTTGGCTTCCCAAGAAGTCAGTTCGAAGATATATCGAGATCGAGTTGCACCATCACTTTGATCTCAGACCACATCGGAACGCCCAAGGGCAGCCCTGTTCTAACGCTAGTACCTTCTTAGCTCGACGGAATCAAGCCATGCATTCTCGGGGTATCCCACATCCTTTCGAGGCATAAAAGATCGAAGTTGTGACGACTCCAGCCCTCTTCTGCTTGTGTCAGGATGGTTGCATTCAGCTCCCTCCTTTCGTCCGTCCCATTCGCAATCGCGATCGCTCGTTTCTTCAATCTCGAGACTCCTCAAGACCAGCTTCCTTTGCCAACTGACCTTGTAATCGAAGACGGTATCGATGCTTTAAGTTCATCTGCTTTCTCGACAAGGCATTATGGTTTGGAATTGAGAGGTGGTCTCGTTGCTCCAGATGGCTTTCCTCGAACGTGAGTCGGATTCAGCGCGTTACTCAAATTGAGTTCTCGACCCTAATACTCTAAAGTGCCGTAACTATCAACAATGGCTTTGCGGGACCGCTCATTACCGCGCTCAAACATGACAGCCTTGAAATCAAAGTCAACAACCAGATCAGGAATCAGAACCTCTATCCTTTGACTTCTGTAGTACGTCACTGGCGTACGAGCAAATCTTGCAGATAGTGACATTTCCCTGCGTAGCATTGGCACGGTTTCTTCCAACATCGAACTGCAACCGAAGATGGTGTCGGCTGGGTCACCCAATGTCAGTGTGCACGACTGCCATACCCGCGGTTGACTTAAAGAAAGACAGGCCCAATCGTACCTGGACGATTCTACGACTATCACTTCCATACTGCCGGTCAGACTGGGTATGAGTATTGTGATATGTCCTGGAATGATTGATATTTATGGTTTAAATTAGAACCTATTGGTACCACAGTCACATGAAGAATCAGTATTGTGACGGTCTGCGTGGTCCACTCGTTGTATACGATCCTCAAGATCCCTTCCGCCATCTCTACGACATTGATGATGGTTCGTCAGGATAGTCTACGACTGCGAGCTGCTTACATAACCATTCGTAATAGCATCGACGGTGATCACATTGGCAGATTGGTACCATGTACCCTCCCAAAATGACTTCAATGGCAGTACCATCGCACCGTGAGTCTTCCAAATGCTCCTTGGACCTGCTCTCACAGTTCTTCAGGACGCCTGATTCGACCCTCATCAACGGCCGCGGTCGATATGTCGGAGGTCCTTTGGTCCCATTGTCCGTTATCAACGTGTTGCCGAACAAACGATACAGGTACAAAGAGTCACATAAGACACGCTCGTCTCTCATGCCATTCCTCCAGATTTCGCCTCATCAATATCTCTTGCCTCCAGCGATTCACAGTCTCTCTTGACGGTCACAATTTCACTGTCATAGAAGCTGACGGAGAACTCCATCAGCCTTATGTCGTTGATTCACTCGATATCTTCATCGGGCAACGTTACTCTGTTATCGTCGAGACCAACCAGACGATCAACAACTACTGTGGGTAAATCACCCTTTGCCGAGTATCCTTAATTCATTTGATCCTCATAGGGTTCCGCGCTGTCCCCGGTACTGCAATCGCGAATCAAACAAATTCTAGTGCGTCTTTCAACGATCCAATATTCTACCCCGTCTGACGACTCTTATTCATGATTAGCCGATCCTGGATTAAATAATGCTATTTTCCGCTATCAAGGAGCACCAATCAAAAACCCCGTCACAAACGCCGGCCCAGGCACGAACCCACTGATAGAAGCGAATCTCGTCGTATGTGTACAACTACAACTACCGGCGTGTAAAATCTAAGGTTCGCTGTAGCCTCTCATCAATCCTGGAGCGCCTGGCGGTGATGGTCCGCCAGATGTGGCCCATCAGCTCACAATCGGCCTTGGGGCCAATGGTGTACGATCTCTTCCTCAGTCACCCCGGATTTTCTCTCATCCTTTCCAGGGAATTCTGTATTGGACTATCAACGGCACTTCGTTCAATCCTCCCGGAACGCCTGTTCTTCTACAAATCTTAGCCGGTGCAACAACTGCACAGGACCTCCTTCCTCCCGGGTCCGTCATACCATTGCCACCGCAGGCTGTCGTTCAGATATCTATCCCTGATACGAATGGGGTGTTCGCGGCTCATCCATTCCACTTGCATGGGGTACGTCGACCTTCCACCGATCGGTAGTTCATCGCTGACGCTGTTTTGCAGCACTCGTTTGATGTCATCCGATCTGCTGGTCAAACGGACTTCAATTATAAGAATCCCCCGCGCCGCGATGTGGGTCCTGCCTCTCTCCAATGCTCGAGCATTTAGCCTCATCTCTCATGCAACTCCAGGTCGTCGCTGTCGACAACGGAAACATAACCTTCCGCTTCCGAACAGACAATCCCGGCCCATGGTTCCTACACTGGTCCGTTCTCCAATCTCCAGTCACTGACATCCGTCACTCATTCGATGATCGGCGATCTAGTCATATCGATTGGCACTTGAATCAAGGTCTTGCAGTCGTGTTCGCCGAAGATCCAAGCGGTGTTGTGCACGGGCCTAATGCTACGTTTGTTCCTTCGGCGTGGAAGTCGCTGTGTACGGCATTTGAAGAGTTCAAGCTGGCGAATCCCGATATGAAGCTTTGAGAGTTTTGAGGAAGCATCACCGAGTAGCACGCTCGGGGTTTGCCCCTCCATTAAAAGAAGATATAACCTGGTTCAAGCCGAATTTTGACTTGTAAAATAGTGTAAAACCCGCCAACATGCAATTGATTCAGCATTCCTAGTTCAATTAACTCGGCGTGCTTCCAAAATATGGTGCCTCGGATCACATCGAACGGTGGATCTCTTCATATTGCTGGAAAATCTGCATTTTAATCCTCAATATCTTACAACACTCTAAAACTCCTAGAACCCCATAAAGGCTCTTGTAGTGCGCTCAAGCTGCAGCCTGAACTTCCGGTGGGGTGTAGCTAACAGTGAAAGTTGGTCACAGTTTGGGAGCAGGGGCGTTGGCGACATACGGAGCGTCCATATGCTTCATCTACGGGATGTCATCCGTTAGCGCTGAGGTGCGAAAGATCGCCAAAGTAAGCACGTACAATCTGATAGCGTCTGAAATGGACTTGTGAACCAGCATCGTCGATAGCTTGAACTTCTTCGGCGGTAAGAGGGGGTAATGAAGATGCAGCGAGATATTCCTGCAATCTCTCCCATTTGGATGTAGTCCTATCAGAATCATCTTGAGCACCGAGCTTCGGGGACGTGAGGAAACGGAACGTACGTCAAGATGATAAGATCCTTGGCTTCAAGCCATTTCAAGAGGACTTGAGCATCCGTGATGTCCTGCTTGCCAGTGGTACTGATCAGACGTTGTCGGATCTTAGCGACGACGGGATCGACAGGGCCTCCTGGCTGTTTTACGATGGAAGTCAGGCCGCCGTAGGATTCGGTGGCGATGCCATGTTTCTTGTTGAATTCAAGAATGGGCTGGGCGGATTTGGCAGTGTAGGGATGATATTCGATCTGACGCACAATTAAGCACCAAGCAAGACAGAGAAGAGATGGTGTCTTGACAAACCTGATTGACTGCAGGGATGACCTTTGCAGTCTTCAACAGCTCTTCCAGATCTCCAACTCTGAAATTCGACACGCCGATCGTCTTTGCCAGTCCCTCTTTCTGGAAAGACTCAATCTCTTCCCACACCTCCTTCATACGGCCCACGACGAACATCGGACTATGGATCAAGAACATGTCCACATAATCGATCTGGAGCTTCTTCAAGCTTTCCAAGAAAGCCTCGCGAACGCTCTTTCCGGGTGGAAGCAATGTGAGCTTAGTGCAGATAAAGAGTTTGGGGCGGATGGATGGGCCGGCTTCAGCAATAGAGATCCCCAACGAATCTTCATTCTGATAGGCCTGAGCGGTATCGAGATGGGTGAAGCCAGCTTTGATCGCGAGACTCGCGGCTGCATCTGCGCTCTTGCCAAAGTGCGCACCACTATGAAAAGCAAAATAAAGCAGACGTTGATCAGATAATATCCAGATGAGACATTTACGCCCGACGTGCTTAGCGCGATTAGATATAAGACTTACCCAGTGCCGAAGCCCAGAGCAGGAATCTTAGCGCCGTCGTTGAGAGTCTTAGTGCCGATATTAGCCATTTTTATTGTGCTGAACGATGAGGTCGAGAGATGGAGAGAGGACGAGATAGGAGGGTATGAGATGCCATGTCCGTTGTACTGGCTTGATATAGCGCAATTCTTCAGGACGTCAAACCCCTTGGAGGTAAACACTTCACGCCGACGGTCAAGACCGCTCCGACTCGTCATACGGCGTCTAGTTTCGATTAATACCCATCTCTCCCATGTAAATCGAGGGGGAGGAAGGGTCTTTATTCCGGTAGCTACATTTCATGTTTCATCCGAGCTCAAACAATAAAAATACAGTAGCAGCACTGTCCATCAAAAAGAAAAAGGTGCCTGATACCCTCTTTGATCACGATTTACGATGTCGACAAACTTGGATGGAAGGCTCCTAAGCTGAGATCGCAGCGTGACAGGCAGCGTTCTGTGTCTCGCACTGAGATTCTTTGAATGCCACCCCACCGCCCTATGAAAAAGAGATGAGTTGAGTTGACATCATGACAGTAGGTAAAATCTTAGCCAAGAGGGACTTACATTGGCAGCATCGGCGCAAGCGTTGTGTTGCTCATCACAACTTCGTCCCAGAGCGCCAGCCTTTTGAATGAACTGAGATCCATTGACAATAAATCCTTTCCCACCAGCCACAACGGGAGGAGGGAGACCGCCGAGGCTACCCGTGAAGGTCTGCACGTTCCCTGATCCCGAAGACGCCAAAGACGAGGAGGAGGATGAAGATGACGAACTAGCAGCGACCGAAGTAGCTGCTGCCTGCTCCGTAGATGTCGTCACCGATGCATTAGAATTGTCCGGGGTAGCGTTCGAAGAAGCAGAAGAAGCAGAAGAGGATGTGGATCCCCCTGTGACGGCTGCATTGAATGCATCAGCGGCAGCTTGTCCCGTCAATCCCGAAGCCGCTTGTTCTCCAGCAGTACAAGCGGAGACCGCAGCTATACGATCATATGTCACTTGCCGTCGTTCAAAGATAAAATGAAAACTTGCCGGCGGATGCCTTGCACGCGGACTGCAGTTGACCACAGATGAAGCTCGATATAACACCGATGTTGAGCGCTGAACCGTGATTAAAGCTTGCACTGTTCACGGGAGCGAAAGCTTCCGTATTACGCCCATCCAGACCAGCGGCGAATTTAATGGTCGGGTTGGAGCACGAGCCAAAGTCCAGAGCAGCTGCACAAAGATAAGTGGATCAGACGCCATTCATCAATATTTGTAAGGGACCGACCTCGAGCTTTGTACTTTAAAGGTGCAGCAATGACAGCGGAAGAGAGAAGGAGGGCGGTTGTAATGAGGGATTTCGAAAACATGGCGTGTAAGATCAACCGGCCGACGATGGAGAAGCAAGGGTAGGATAGGCGGTGTCAGGAAAATTCAAGAGAGCAGAATGAATGAATGGGAGCCGTAAAAAGAAGGAGCACCTGGCCCTATGAAAAAATGCTACAGAAAAAGAAGGAGGAGAAACGAGACGAGAGACAAGAGATTAGCAACTTGAGAGGGGCTTGAAGTTTCTCATGTCACTTATAAGTACCCAGCTATCGTCGTGGGCTCGCGTAACCCAAGAAACAGGGATAATACGGCACCTAGTAGCGTATATTACCGGTCGCAAGGAAAATAAGATAAAGAACCTCAATAGAGCGACAGTAGTAAGCAAGGGTCAAGCTAGATACGCCGATCGCGAGAGCCGAAGAAAAAGAAAAGATCTTGAGTTCTCAGACTGGAGACAAGAGATAAAGGCAGAGATAGCACAAGAGAACACGACAACGAGAGTGTGGCGTTTGCGTGTCAAAGGTTCCAAATCGGAGCGTGAGTTGAAATAAGCTAAACTCTTTTGGGACTAGTCTCAACCCGCACAGGCTGGGGAAATTTCAATTGGAGTATCCTGACAGAATATCGCCGAAGATGCCTGGTCGTCTTGGAGGCCACGGCGTCGAAGAAAGGCAACTTGAGCACGGCGGTTGGCATGCAGACGTCAACGCGCTCGGCCTGAGACATTCTTTCGGGAATTATCTGAACAGAGCGCTCTCAATAAACAGTGTACCGCCGTCTGGGCGCTGAGGTGTTGCGTTCAAGAGCTCTGTCCGGGATGCTGCCATGCAAACCGAGGTGGACGAGAGAGAGAACACCGGCAGATTCCGAAAGCTCGTCGCGTCGAAGGCGACGTCCTTCGCGATCGCTTCTCAATAGGCTTTGATCCGATTCCGAATTTCAAATTTGGTACTCTTCTAGCGACAGACGGTTCTGGTGCTGAAGCATAAATCATACATCGAACAAATACAAACAACACTCTAGGTCTCGAATCCGAGCTGTCGGAACCATGCCCAAGTTTCCCGGTTTGCCTAGTACTCTCCAAATTCCACATGGCCAGTATCTGACGCATGAGAGCGTGCCTCCTTCTCCCCTTTGAGGCCCTTTCCGCAAACCTGTGAGACAAAGATGAAGTCATCAGCCTCCGACCCAACAGAATGGATGATTTTTGTCCTCTCGAGCAGTTCAAAATATTGAAAAGGGCCAGGCCCGCAACTCTCGTTGTCGCACGATGAAACGCAAGACTCACCTGGCATTTCAAATCGAAGGTCGCAGTGTTCGTGTACGCCTTTTTCGCTCTCAGCGCACCCGCCAGTTTGGAGGCGCCATCCAGAACAGTTTGATCGCTCACATCGAATTTCGTTTCGTGGAAGTCTTCAGGCGCGTCGGGCATCGGGGCTAACGACACTGCATCGTAGTGGATCCCGGAGTATAGGAGGATGCATCGAGATGTGTAGCCTGATTCAGAGCCAAACCGGTCTATCCTTCCTGTTTCAACGTCGATGGACGCGATTTCCGTCGAATAGTGGGATGCGAAGATAGACAATTCTGGGATCGATCAAATTTGTGCGTTAAGACACATAACATCACGAGGTGTGACGAGCCAGGCTGCACCTATGGCACCTCCCCAGGCTGCTGGTTTGAGGATAGTTGAAATATATTCGTCCCGTGGTCGTCTAACATGATCATATGGAAAGGTTAGATATACACACGCGTGAAGATGAATTGACAGTACCCCAAGACTGCCTCGTTCCAAGTAATTGGATCGTTTTTGATAGCCTCGGCAACCACTAAAGACACGAAGGATACCATCAGAATTGAATCGTCCTCTGTTACAAATAAGCCACGATATGGGATACCTTGGCGCAAACGAGGAGCAGCTGACATATTCTGCTCAAAGACAACACCAGTAGACGAGAAAAGGCACGAGTTGTCATCTGGTACAACCTACACATTCATAGCGCATGTGAATTATCATTATGGAATCGGCGGTTAGGACATCCTGCCAAGCCAGCCTGATCAACTTACCCGGTGAATTAAAGTCCCACTCCGAATTGAAACTCTTTCTGGTCCAGATGAACTTGGTTTAGCAGATGCGGGTGGCGGTGCTCGGATTGGAGGTGCAGAGGCCGGCACCTTGCGATTTGCTCCCGGCGCAGCTCCAACCAGACTCGATGGTCCTCTCTGAGTCGTCGAAGACCCAGAAGTGTTCATTGGTTTTGATGAATGTGAAATGCCACCGCCACCAACAGCATTCGAGCCCTTGCTTTCGATGACCGTCAGCTGATCTCCAGGCTTGAGATTCAAACTGGTGATTGGGAGTTCGGGAACTAGCGTCAGAGAACGAGGTGGATATCCAAGCTTCACTGTATGCATTGGTCAGGTTAGCCTCTCAAATTGGATCAGTGGCAGACGAACGATCTTGCAGGGCAGGTGGTATTTCCGTGAAAGAGAATACCATGGCCTGCAGGTCCTCTACAGATGCCGTATCGAGGTTGATTTCCATGGTGGATACGCCTTTGGGGTGTCTCAATCTGAGGGGTGCCATTGCTGATGATGGTACGGAGGGCAAAGGGTGGGTAGAACTGGCAAGGAACGCGAATCCATTGTCACCAAACGCTGACGCAATTGAGAGCTCTGGTATGTCCGGTAAGTCCGGATTATCTGATCGGCAAGAGCTGGGCTGCAGGTCCGGTGCAGGAGCAGGCTTTCGAAAATGTGCACATCAAACACAATCACACTATACGTTCTTTGTTCATTATGCATGTATTTTTTGACCACCATAGGCACAGAAGAATTTGTGATACATGTTGTTCACGATTCACCCAGAAAGGTACCATCGGGTGAACAACTTGAAGAACAGAGGCAGTAGGTCATTGATAATTTTGATGAATACCGTGCATTATGGCAAAGGATCTATGCCACCTTCTTCGATGTGCCTCTGGACCGTCTTCCACTTCCAGAATGATTGCCGAGGATTGACAAGCTCTCTGTGGTTCTCTTCCGTATAATCGAATTTGCCTTCTCCAGCAAAGAGCCTAAAAGATTCATCACCAACGTCATTATTATGCCTTAGAATCACAAAGAAAGCAATAAGAAAGGGACATACCGGACCCATTTTAGAAGATCGTTACTGTTGCTTTCCAATAACTCTTTTTTCCAGCTCCTCGCATCTTCGACTTGAAGTACAATTTTCTTACCGTACTTCTTCTCCGCAAAATCTTTGATTTGACTAATAGAAGGGGAGCTTCCGAATATACGGACGTCAGTCGGGACCGAATCCGCTGTTGAGGGTGAGATGGAAAGGATGGCGAGGCGAGCTGTAGCAGAAGCAATGTCTGCACGAGCAGTGTAGGCTATGGGAAAGTTCGGAGAGCCAACACTGGTGAAAACGCCATTTGCGACGTCGAAGCCCGCTGGAAACCAAACGATTTATGGTCATTGTATGAGAGACGGCGGATCAAGACGCACTCCAGAGCTGTTCGAGTCGAAGTTATTATGGGATAGAGAGCAGATGTGTTTGCGACGTACACCAATGCCCTCGAGGAAGAAACCAGTATAGATCAGGACGACCTTCAGCTTGCCTCGTGATTTTTCAACTGCAGCCTTGACGTGCTCCTTTTTCAATCTCCAAATCTCAACGTCGACATCTATGAGCCTTTCATCTCTGGGAAGGCTAGGTCATCTTCCTAAATCAGGGCGAAGAACAGAGACTTACAGACCAAATTCACTCGGAATATACACTTTAACTTTATTCTTCGCGAGTGCCTCGACGATATTGTCGTTCACGTTTTGCGGCACGTCTCCATTGAGGACATTAACGAAGACATCAACGCCTCTTAATGCACTCCCAAGGCTCTTCGAATCGTCATAATCGACCTGGATTAGCTTTCCAGGCGAGTCGCCTCCAGCCCTGTCAATGAGCGATTGTAGCTCTCGTGCTTGAGCAGAGGTAGTCGATCGAGTCAAAAGGCGGATAGTAGAGAAGTGAGACACATAGGGTGCTTGAAGGACGGCTTTGGAAATGAAGAGACCTGATCATGCACATCGTCATAATCAAAGGCGACATCGTGGATGTGCCACGATACCTAGGCCACCTGTAGCGCCTGCGATTGCAAGAACGTATTGAGAGCGGCCACCGATAGCAGATGGAAAGGCCATCTTGTCTGGGTAGTGGGTTAGATGGTGGTTATCTGAGAAAGCTCAAGTCATTCGGGCCTGCGATGGCGTGAACGTTCCGGTGATAAAACGAGCGCCTATTTTTGAAATCTGCCTTGAATAACAGACTACTGCTGCTGGTACCTGTTTGGATATTGAACGACTGACTGGCATAATTGTCTGCTACCGTGCTGACACTCGAAAGAAAACTTCAATGAAGATATTTATTTTAGCTCAATTTTTGACATTCATGGGACAACATCCCATACTCGCATACAACCTGAACACGTATATACCATACATTTGGACCATTATTCATGTTCTATTTCTTCTTTCTCTCGAGTAGAAGCACTCAAGCAGAGATGCCTCCCGCTTCGACAAACTCTTCAACAGTCTTCCACTTCCAAAGGGATTCGCCGGGGTTCACAAGCTCATTCGAGTTGACCTTGGAATAATTGAGCCAGCCTTCACCAGCAGCAAGACTAGGAGCCCATCAGTCACCATGCTGCTAATCTAACGAAGCGGCTTACAGAATTTGCTTCAAAACATCAGTACTCTTAAGACCTTCCTTCCATTCGTCCAATGGCACGACCTTCACAGTAATCTTCTTTCCGCTCTTCTTCTCAACCAGTTCCTGGACTTGCTTAACGCTGACTCCACTGCCTGAGATCCTGACATGAGCAGGTACAGTCGCGGCAGTCGTAGGGTCGGCAGAGAGGAGAGCGAGGCGTGCGACGGAATTGCTGATGTCGTCGAGAGAAGTGTATGTGATGATTGCGTCAGACGAGCCGACGGCGGTGTAAACGTTGTTCGTGGTGTCGTATCCGACTATCGTAGGTTGTGAGTGGATGTGTTCAGTTTTAAATCATTGAACGACTTACGCCATGGCTAGTTGAGGAGAAAAGACAAGAGAAAATGACGTTTCAGTGACCTGCGGTTCATGTAGAAAGATAAAGACATACGCCGAAACCAGTTTCAAGGAACAGTCCCACATAGATGGAGACGACCTTCAAGTTGCCGCCGCCCTGTTCGACAGCCTTCTGAACGTGTGCCTTCTTCGCGACCCACACATTGACATCGGTCACGTAGGCTTTATGATCCCTAGATAATTGGGGTTTAGTCAATGTTTATATTCTAAGAGATGAATATCGCCACTTACACTCCGAACTCGCTTGGGATGTAAACCTTGACTTTATTCCTAATAACGCCATCCACGACCGAGTCGTCAGCATGAGTGAGCGCGTTGACAACGATATCAACGCCCTTCAACGCCTCATCAACACTCTTCTCATCTTCGGTGTTGAAATAGACGACGCGGGCAGGAGCACCAGCAAAGAGAGATTCCAGTTCCTTTGCTTTATCGGAAGTCGGAGAGCGTGCGAGAAGGCGAATCTCAGAGAATGAAGAGACATAGGGTGGTTGGAGAAGGGCTTTGGATATATTTTTGCCTGTACATGGCAGCAGTTTTAGAAATGCAAAGACCGGCGTGTGGAAGTACGATACGAACCAAGGCTGCCTGTGGAACCGGCGACGGCGACGATATACTTAGAATGGGATCCGACTGGCGTAGGAACGGACATTTCTTTGAGTTGTTGGTTTTGGGAGTGAACTAGATAAGAGTTTCGAACGGTGGTGTGAATCTGATGTCGACATCTCCTCCTAACTTCGCGTTTATATATACCCATCCGCCACCTGGCGCCATGAAATCCATGATGTACGTCGGGCCATCGTGGCAATGCGCCTCCCGCCACCATTGCGCCATCACGGGCTTCTCTATTCGTGCAAGCTTTGTCAACATCTCGAAGTTTCAACCATTCAAAGGACACATTGCTATCGGTCTTCGGGTTGCCCTAGCTCGTCGACCGTGTAGCTGACAAAGGTGAGCGTAAGACTGATTACGCAGAGCAAACGATGATGTGCCTGAAATCTGGTCTCGCTGAGGTTAAGCGCCCAAACGGCCGACTCGGCAGCTTCAGGAACCTTGAGCCGTTCCTGAAAGATTGGATGAGAAGAGCCTAGATGGCTCGATGCGGAGGAGGAGGATGAGTAAGATGCTTTGAAAGTGACAAAGGTGAGGGGTGCAGCTGGTGCATTGGAAGGGTTATGGACGACGGCGGGCAGAAGGGCTAGGATGCCATTGCCGATCCCGCGGAGCCGGAGAAACGGTTTTCTTGAAGCCGGTGATTTCATGAGATTGCAAAAACGATCTGATCTGACTCTGAGATGTCATCCAGTCGGGCTGGTAATTGATTTCATATCGAGATCCAGAGACTTTGCTTCCGTCATGCGAGATTCCTTGGCCCTCCTGGCCGCGATGTGCCCGAAAGAAGAGTACTTCACAGTAAGCCTCTCAGGTTGCAAGCTTTCTGCATGGTCCTGTCCGACTAGGAAGTGAATGGATGGGTCATTGAACAAGAAGCACGTATATTATGAAAATACATACAAATCACGATGACAAGAATATATATCACAGACTGCCTTGAAGTTCCAACATGACCGGACAATGATCTGATGCTCCCCAAATCTCACTTCTGATTTCGCATTCAAGCACCTTTTCGACCAATCGTTCGCTTATCACGACTGCGGCACCATATAGTCAGATATTTATACGAAAGAATAAAGAATAGAACAGACACATATCGAGCCTCCAACCAAGTCCCTTCTCTCGGCATTTGAAGCGATACGAGAAATAAGTATAGTGACGCAAGTCGGGGTTGCGTTGTCGCCAGACATCCACCAGCTTCCCAGGCTGAGCACCATCAGCTTCTGATGTTTCAGGATTCAATATACGCTCGAACGCGCTTGTCTCTGACTCCGTATAGCCTGGTGTCTTGTTCCAGTTGCGCTTCGGGTTGGCAAGATCTGAGAACGGGAGGTATAAGGGCATATGTCAATACTTCAGAAGATCTCTTACCCAGTTCCGTAGGCGCGACATTCAGATCGCCAGTCCATATAACAGGTTTAGTGGCATCCAGTTCCCTGAGGTACTTCTCGAAGTGAACATTCCATTCCTCTTTGGTAGACAAGTTCTAGAGACTTCTTAGTTTAATTGTTTGGCATGTGTGCGATCGAAATCATACTTTCAGCTTGTCACCAGCGTTCGGTACGTACGTGCCTACCAACCATAGGTTCTCAAATTCCATCGTGACAAGGCGACCTTTGACAACCTCGTTCGGTGTCGGATGCGAAGGAAGAGTATAGGACACATTTTTTGGTTCTATTTTTGAGAATATCGCGGTTCCGGCTGACGTTCGGTTAGTTCGAAAAGTCTGAAGAGAAATGCCACCGAACGTACCGTAGCCTTTTTGTTCAGAAATGTTCCAATAACGATGTGGGAACCGGGAGGTGAGGACTGGATCCACAGGAATATTATTGACCTACTGGCTATGTGAATTGGGTAACGGATGAGAAATTATCACACGGATATACTTTTGTTTCGGTCAGAATCAAGATATCCGGGTCTTCAGCTTCAATATAATGCTTGAATCCCTGATACCAACTTGTCAGCCAAACAGCTACTCTTGCAAGAAAATCAAGAAGCCGCACCTTCTTTTGGCTAGCAGCTAATCCACATACATTCCAGGTAACGATCCTCGTCACCTTTTCGCCTTCTACTTTGCTCTCCGCTTTCGGAGGAATGACAATATTGACGGGTAATACAACGTTCGTTGGCTGCGCATTTGCAGAGCTGGTGTTTTGACTCTGCGACGCGCTTTGCGACTGCGGCTGCGACTGCGACTCGGAAAGTCGTGATTTTTTCGACGCACGGGAGCGTTGTGACTGGGATTGCGATTGAGACTGTGAGGCCGGTACTTCGTCGCCTGAATCCTCTGCAGCGGATGAGAGCGGTGAAGACGCTTTTCGCTTCGCTTTGGATGAGGTGGAGGCGGTTCGTTTTGGGGGCATTTTCTCAGATTGGGTTGGAAAGATGAGATCTCTAAGATGTAGCTTGCTTGACGAATTCGGAAACCTTAGGAGTTGTGAACGTTTGCCTATAAAGATGATTGAGCTGAGCGCGAGAGAACGTAGGCGCATACGATGTCGCGACGCGTCTCGCGATCGGGAAAGTTCGGTCTATGAAATGGGAGAACTGCCTAAAGGTTATGAGAGGCTACTGATGGTTCCCGTCATCTGTTCCGGCTAGTATATCGGATAGTACACACGCCTGTCACGCGTGAAAGCGGGGTTCGACTCCCCGGCCGGAAGTTCTTTTGTCGTTTCACTCTTTGTTCCTTCGCACCGGCATCTGTCTTCGTGGCACTTCGCCTTATCTTAGCTCTGCGGCTTGTTTCTTTTGCAGTTCTGTGGTAGGCCTAGTATTTTGCAATTTCTAGTGACCACTCTCATGCAATCTTCGGAACTTTATCAGCAGAAACAATTTCCACAGGCAACTTTTGTAGTCATGTCGACTCGTAGTAGGTATCTTTTGCATTGAAGGACGGGGTAACCTTCCGGGTTCTTTGATATCACGCTACGAAGCTAATAGCTATCCAGTCATGAAGATCTGCACAGTCAAGATCTTAGATCTGATGGCGCTCTCCGGACACGTGTTGACTTTCCTAGAGAAGCTGTCGGTGAAATCCGTCCCGTTCTTTTGGTCGCGAATTGAACGTCTACTTCCCCATATACTACAAGACACGCAGACCCAGACACTGGCCACTGGCTTTGACCTATCGAACAACTACTGGCAAGGGAGAAGGTCCGAATTTTCGCCGCTCTGACATTAAATAGGTATCATAGAGTCCAAGCAGGTCGAGCCAAAAGTTCACTTCCGGTCCAAGTTCCGGAACTATATCTTGAGAAACAGATCTGACGCCACTATCTGCATCGTGTCGATTCTGGCCGAGCATGTACTGATACTCCCATCAAGGAAATCAATTGGACGAGAAGGTGGAAGGGTCTGCATGGTTCGGACATTCCGCAACAGGCTTAGGGTCACGGTTTTCAGACTTGCCGCGGCGTCGGACGCAGACTCCGCGTGTTCGATGTGCCTGTCCGATAGGGCGGTCCCTGGCCCCTGTAAAAGTCAAGACAGCCATAAAGAAGATATGTACAGAGGGTAACCCTAGGCCCTCGTCTTTGCCCTACTATGTTTTTCGCGAACGACCCATCTGCCTACCGGACTCGTCTAATAGTTCATACGTTGATTCCGACGTTCGTCCTCCCAGTTCTAGTCACTTACCTGTTCCTTCAAAGAGTGTACCCGGATGTCGCACTCCTGTTTCTTCTAATCGCCCAATTGCTCTCGATTCCGGCTTGGGGAGCTATCACTGTCCGCTATGGCCAATACCAACAGAGAAAACTGGCAGACAGTCTCAACGCCCAGATCATTCTAAGAGTTCGGGGTCGATGGCCCGGAAATCTCGACATCATGTTGAACATGATAAAGGCGGCGAAGGAGAGATACCTGCATGATCCTTACGAAGATTTATTTGAGGAATACAAGTCGAACACCCTTAATTTGGGATTTCTATGGGGCGACTTCGTAGGTGCCCATGTGCCGTGTAATGGCCACTGATTCACGCGAGGATGGACAGATAATCACCAAGGACGAGGAGGTCGTCAAGTACGTGCTTACGACTGGGCATGACCATTTTGGACATGGGTCCCGAGTAAAGGAGATACTGTCCGTCTATGCAATGAGATCCGTCGGCAGTTCAGGCTAATCTTCAAATGCAGAGCGAGGTTCCTTGGTGATGGGATCTTCAATAGTGACGGCGAAATCTGGAAATTCCATCGTTCGATGACTCGCCCCTTCTTCCTCAAAGAAAGGATATCAGACTTTGAGAATTTCGAGCATCATACGTCACGTACCCTTTCGGTATTGCGCGCTCTGGGGCCCATACCTATTGACGTCCAAGATTTATTCGGTCGGTTCACCATTGATGCTGCGTCTTCTTTTGTGAGTATGTACGAGACACTGACGTCTATTATTTACTCACAGATTTTCATTGGCACGTAGCTCTTCGGCTCCAGTCTCGAGACATTGTCAATGCCCCTACCGAAAGCTGGAGAGGCTAAGATGGGACCCAAGGGATCATCAGCATCCGGAGAATTTGGAGACTTTGCTCAAGCGTTCGAGGAAGCCCAGCAAGTAGTAACTCTGCGAGCTCGCTCAGGGAATCTATGGCCCGCAATTGAGTTCTTTGGGGATCGGCTATCGCCCTCGATAAAAGCTATGGATAGCTTCCTGGGACCAATGGTAGAAAATACGTTGAAGGAGAATCGGATGGCAGCAGCTCGAGGCGTCAAGAAGAGTACTGACGAGACAAATCTGCTAGAATATATGGCGGCGAATACCGATGGTCAGTAAGCTCCAATTTGTTTGAACTCACATCTCTGATCGTGTCAGACCCTAAAATAATCCGGGATGAGTTATTGAACATTCTGCTGGCCGGACGCGATACTGTCAGTTTCCAAACGTCTTCGAGACTTTTCTGTTTACGTCGATATGCTCCAGACCGCGGCTTTGATTACTTTCACAGTATATGCCCTTGCGTTGCATCCTCACGTTCTAGAACGAGTTCGTGAAGAAATTGTGTCTAAATGTCTCCCAGGCACTGTACCATCTTTTGATGATCTCAAGACCTTCAAATACCGTGAGTGAAATCGAAGCGGACCTTATTCTCATCTAATAAAAGTCCGTAGTCCGAGCCGTCTTGAACGAAGTCCTTCGCCTGTACCCGCCTGTGCCTATCATTTTGAGAGCATCTACGTCGGGTTCAACCGCGATCCCAAGAACGACGTCCGCAGATGGCACGCTTCGAAAGCCATATTTTATTCCATCGAAAGCAAATGTGGCATTTTCTTCTTTCCTTCTGCATCGTCGAAAGGATCGATGGGGACAGGATGCCGAAGAGTTTGACCCGGATCGTTGGCTAGATTCGAGGGTGGAACATATGGTCAAAAATCCGTTCATCTTTGTTCCGTTCAATGCGGGTCCTCGGATAGTGAGACCCGTCCAAATTGGGTTCTTTGTGCTTGTTGACAATCCACTTTTTTAGTGCATCGGTCAACAATTCGCTCTCAATGAGGCATCTTTCTTCCTAGTTCGACTTCTTCAAGAATATGATTCCTTTGAACTGAAACCAGAATATCAACCCGAGGGCTCACAGCCGCCCGCTGGGTGGTATCAGGGGAGAGGCAGAGCGGCGGTGGAGAAAGTCTGGTTTGCCTCTGCGATGACACTCTTTGCGAAGGTACGCCTGCAACACATATATCTGTATGATATACATCCTCAATTTCCATCTAGGGAGGGCTATGGCTTCGTTTCGGGAAGGCGACGATTTGATTCACTGTGATGTTATCTTGATTGAAGACCCATATTATGTCGATTCTACGAGTACAAGAACGAGCGGTGTTTGACGAATAAGGATATCTATACGATTGAAGGCACGAACGACAGAGCTTCAGACTGCGGCCTTCTCCTTCCCCACATCCAAAACCGCCATCTCAATCTTCTCTGGAGCGTTCGTCGCCGGTACAGGCGAATCGACCTTGGTCTTCTTATCTGTGTCCTCTATTCTTGATAAGAACATCACCAGCGCAAATGCAACGACTGCCCAAGGAATCAACGACATGAACGCCCAACGGGTTCCTTGTCTAAAGGCTTCTCGGACATGGAAGGCAACATCAGAAGGAAGCTCATCGATCACTTGAAGCGATGCGAGTGATCCGCTTGAAAGCTGCGAAAGAGCTTTCGCGTTCGCGGGACTCAATTCTCCCGATCCGATAAGCTCCGCGAGGTATCTGTTGATCCGAGTATTCATCACTGCCGCACACAAGGACAAGCTGATCGTGCCACCCAAATTTCGGAACTGTCAGAGACGTCGTCAATCAAGGGTCGCAGTCGTGGGACGCTCGCAGATGATACTTACAAAGAGATTCAGAGCCTGGATGATTGCTACTCTGTTCTCCGGCTGCTTGAACTGTGCGTGGATACTGAGCGGTCCGAAAGTCAAGCCCACACCCACACCAGCGAGCACCATGAAACTAATATAAGCATTAACAAAGGCGTGTCTGCGAGAGAGAAATGAATACCCGTTGATCTCTCCCTGTTTGTTAGCGTTGATCGCCTCCGAAATGAGCCCTAAAGCAACGGGGAGGATGATACTTCCCATCACGATGGGAATCTTTGGTTGTCGTAGTCTTCTCATCAAGGTCATAGCAACAAAGACTCCAGTGCCCTAAAGCAGACGGATCATGAGCAAAGATTGGTGAAAAAGAAGACAGGATTCACTATTCCTGGCGAAAAGAATATAAGGTCGACGCCGGATTTAGTAGCGGATTTGTCAGAGACGATCTGATCAAAGGAGAAAATAAGCAAGCTTTCGTGTAAGTGGAAAACAAAGCACGTACAGTGAAGAATATCGCCACGAAATAGAAGCAAACAAACATTACCATTCCTGACACGAATGCCGCATATTGGCAAACGAGAACATCCAAACTCTGGAAGACGGAAAGTGGCAACATGGGGATAACACGAAGGAAGGCAGAGCCAGATCTACCCTTGCTTTCGGGACCGTATCGATGCAGCCACCACTCCCACAAAAGACAAGTTATGACAAGCGAACCGCCCAGAGCAAAGCAAATGATGACGCGAGGCGAACTCCAGGCAAACGTTGGACCCCAGGTCAAAGCCAACAAAAACAAGATGACGCCCGATATGAATAGAAAGGCGCCAAGGAAATCGATTGAAAGTAATTTCTCGCTGAGCGTGAAATCACGTGGGGGAATTCCTAAATTTTCGCTGATGGCATGATTCTGCGGCCCTTTGAGGCGCTTTCCGAGGAGGAAGTAAACCAGGATCATGGAGATCACGGAGCAAGGGAGGCTAGCAAGGATATGAGAAATGGGCAAAGTGAACGGTATGAGGTACTGACTTGAGGGCGAACACCCAGCGGTATGATTTGGCGACTAGCGCCCCTCCGACCACAGGACCTAGACTATAACCTGACGCGTAAAGAATCAACAGCATTGTGCTCTGCCAGTTGTTTTCGTTGAGAGAGCGAGAATCTGCCATGATGATGCGGATGACCTGTCATCAAGTCAATAAATATATGGATTTGGAATGTGAGGTACGAACGCCGATGAGACCTCCAGCGCCAACGCCAGCTATGCCTCTACCTAGAAGCATCATTATCATGCTTGCTGCCCCAGTGCTCAACGCGCTCCCGATAATGAACAATAGAAGTGATAGTTGGATGCCGACATGTCGTCCGAATGCGTTGGCAATGGAAGCGAAAATGGGAAGGAAGACGGTCGACGTCAAAAGATAGGACGTTCCGATCCAGCTGATCAAAATGCCTGTCAGTATAAAGTTACGGGAAGATCACAATCTCTTACCTTTGCAAATCAAGTCGATTGAAGCTGGACTGGGAATTGTCAGCTCAGATATAGTTAACGCATGGGTGTAACTTACGGCGATGTGTGGCTGCGCAGTAGCAACTACAGTATAATCCAGAGTCTCCAAGAATATTGGGATGGCCAAGGCAGCCATGAGACGGAATCTGAAGTGCCATCCTGAACCTACATAGGGTGCGTCTTGTGGCTGATCGACAGAAGCCACGCCTACACCAGCAGCTGTAGTACTAGAGGCCGTTCGTGACAATGACACTGGTTGAGGGACTTGTGGCAGCCCCTGTGAAGATGGAGAAGGGGATGACATTTTGCATGCACATCTTCTGGCACTGCGCAGGGCTATATAGCAATTATGGGACACTGGACCTGGCCATGATTGGATCGCGGTGCAGGCCTCCGACTCGGAGTGAGGCTCGATGATGACCGAGGCATGTCATCGACCCAAGGTTAGAAGTCTTCAGGCCCATTTCCGCGATTTTTTGACCATGCCCGAGCTCAGAATGGGACCTCGGGCATCATTTTCCGAGACCGAGGGCCTCGTGCTTCGTTACTTTATGAGCGTAATTATATCCTAGGGCTTCAGAATCTGACATGGAAACCTTACGAGTATCATGAGTGGCATTGTAGAGTCAATGTGAACGGTGATAGGTTGTATAATGGCAAAAGACAGCGCGCCTGGATCTGATTCCAGTTTGGATCCCTGCCAGCGGAAGAGTTTATGGGCGTGATATAGGATCAAATGGAGGCATGATCGAGCCTAAACAAAAAGCTGACATGCCGTGCCAGTATAGCCAAAATATGGCCTAGAATCAAAACCGCTGCCTGGAGGAAGAAAGGCGGCTCCGAAGTCCGAATCCGAACTCGACCCAGCTTGAAATCTTGCTTCAAATTTGCCAGTGCATGCCAGTGGATTCATAACTGCGATTCAATATTCTTGTCAACCTTCGCGGTTCTGTTGGAATTACTCCAAAGTCTGTCACAAGCCATTCTATAGTTGAACACTGGCACTACTCCTGCAGGCAGGAAAATTTCGAAACTATCACGATCGCCGGGATGGGGTACAATGGTTCATGAGACTGCGTGATGGTGTAATACCAGCAAAGCTGTAGGTCTTCGTGCGATCGTACATTATACAAATCTTAGAGCGTCTCTCTGGGTGAACGCATCCATGTGGGCAAATCACTGTTTGAGATTAGATTTACGAGCTCCTCTGCTTCACCCGACCTCAGAGTAATCTTGGATCTGAAGGACTTGGGATAGCTGAGATAGAAACGGTGAGTTTAAATCATGGTTTTGATATCGAATAAAACAACTTACGATATAACCCAGTTCTCATATTCACTCGGACGAGGCTCTTGGCCTTTCACACAATCAATTTTATAGACAGAAAGTGTCATCGCAACCGAAAGCCATATCAGAAGCTCGGCCAGATTCTGTCCCGGACACCGTCTAAACCGATCATGATGAGAAATCTGGCATTTCCGAGGGTCTGAAGTCTCTCACCTTCTCCCATACCCGAATGTAGCCTTGATGGGATCCATTGGAATGTCGGCTTCGGTCTCGCAATCCCCGCCTTGAGCCTTCGTCAAGAAGCGCTCCGGCCTGAACTCGTGAGGATCTGGATAAATTGTTGCGTCTCGATTGATTCCCCTGCTCAAGCATAAACTTATGGTCAAGATACTAATCACCGTCGGAAACTTGCCAAAGGTTTGCGATGATGTAGGTGCCCTTAGGCAGCGTCCATCCTCGATAGGTGCTATTTTCTGTCATCACATGGGGCACTCCAGAAGGCACCGCAGGCGCCCATCGAAGCAGCTCCTTGCAGAGGGCATCGATATATGGGAGCGCGCCCATCCGGCGATCCAGAGGACTGGGAAGTCTCTCTCCATGTAAGACTCGATCTAATTCAGCCTGTGCGCGCTTCTGGATCTCGGGATATAACGACATCGCCATAAAGAAAGAATTTATGACTGAGCCATGAGTATTCGCCATGCCGCCGTGCAATGTGACAGATGCCCATTCGACACTCGATTCGTCTTCGGAGGTGATCGAAGTTCCGTGTCCCTCGAATAGCCCTCTGGCAAATGACTCCGGTGCGGTCCCTTGGCCCTATGATAATCTCACATCAGCAACGGAAGAGAGCTCGTCGTGATTGCCGCACCATTTGTTTCTTTGTGTACTCCAGAGGCTCCCGAGCAAGAGCGTCCAATGTTTTGCGGCCCTGTTCCCCGAGTTTCTGGAACCCTGCAAGCGGAAACCAGGATGGTAAATGTCGTACTGGTGGGTGACAATATCAACAACAGAGATACTGATATCAAAATGCCGACTGACGAGGAGGAATCCAATTGACTGCCCAAGAGGGTTCGTTCGCCCGAAGAAATGAATCGAAGGCGATTCGAGTTGTGTTGACCAGACTATCATCTTCGACTGCGCTGTCATAGCCATCTAAGACGCGGCATTTATTAGAACTCTGACATGGTGAAGAAAAGCATTGAGAGTTACATATAAGCCGAAGACTTATAGCGGAAGCTGCCCAACTGATGCTGTCTCGCGGATCGAAGCCCTCTGAACCGCTAGCTTTTACTTCTTGTCCGAGTTTCTTGATAAATCTCTGGGTCAATTGATCTACAACATCCCACAGATGGGTCGAAGACTGAGTGCCTATGAACGGAATGAACTGGCGGCGCATTGTCTTGAGGGTATGATTATATTGCCGCAAAGGTGCAAGTCTGTCTGTCCCAGCTCTGTTGAAACGTCAGACAAGAATCAATTCGAAGGAGAAATTGAGTTTCATACATGGGCCCCGCCATCACGAATTCGGGTCGATTCGAAGAGATAGCCGACTGTTTTGCGAGGATGTCGACTGCTGCCGTATGCGAGTTCAGGATGATCATTGGTTGACCGAGGGCCGAAAGATAGATGACATCGCCTGATCGAACCAGAGTGTCAATAGATATCGAAGATCTCAGCATAGTCACTGACCGTATTGTTTAGCCAAGTCATAATAAGTTGCCCAACCTTGAGGTTTAAGCATATCCAGTACATTTCCAACAAAGGGGATCGGCCGTGGTCCTGGTGGAAGCGAGGACGTTCCAAAGACGTGACGTAGCAGCACAACGAGGAGGAATAGCACCCCTGATACGACTGCGAGGTGGGCAAACATAGTATTGTAGTCGCGTGTGTGTCAGACTAGAATCGTGAAGAGACCAGTATCTCGTGTGTTGAAGAAGATTTTGGAGTCTGAACAATCTTCAGGCCTCGCTAGATTCCTTATATGCACCTCGATTGTATTGTCGGACATCGACGGATGGCTGTCTCAGGTCTGTTGGTATTCTGCAGGAAAAGTTCGGGTGTGGCCAAAGCAAACACATGCATTCTGCAATACAGCAGGTATGAGTTCCATCTGCTACTGGCCCGAGATTTCGGTCGCGTACAGCACAGTGTTTGTAAATTTCCCACTAGTGCACCCTAGATAAGGGATGGTCATCGATTATCTGAGTCAGCGCCTGAGAGCTTTTTGAGTCGCTGATCAAGCATCGATAAAAGTTGTGCCTGGAACTAAAACATATATGCAATCTTGGAGACTTCGTGGCGTGGGCGCGCTTCAAGTTTGGGCCGCCACTCGCAGGAAATCATGCCATATGCCAGATCTCTGAGCTCATTAGTCTCGACTCGCATTCAGATTGTCCACAGTAGGTATAATATCAACAAATGACCGCAAACGACTCAGCTCAAGTTGAGTTCCGACTTTTCGGCAGGATCGGCATCTTGCCCGCTTCTTTGTGCCTGTGAACAGTGAGCCCTGCCACGCGGTCGGGGCGTCGATCCTGTGAACGAATCAAGAAAGGGCGAGTGATACCCTAAAAGAATCCACTGGAGGTCGAGGCACTTTTGAAGTTCTTTGGACACCATTTAAATGCCTCACCATCGGATCAAATACGATACGAACGATTTTCTATTTACAAACTAGTATTGGGTCATGGCAAATCATGGATTTTCTCGGTGTGAGGTGCGATTGAAGCCGATTCTAAAGTTCCGGACCTCGCAACTTTATCCGAGTCTTCAATGCGAGATAGAAAGATGACCACGATCGCAGCGGCAACTCCCCAAGGAATTAGCGATATGAATACCCAACGGAGACCCACTTGAAACGCAATTCGAACGTGACGTGCAACTTCCGGCGAAAGTTGGTCCACGAACTGGAGAGATGTTATCGATCCACTGGAAAGCGTGGAAAGACTCAAAGCATCTGCAGCTGATAGGGTTTGCGATGCTAGGATGTCTGCGATGTATCTATTGACGCGACTGTTCATCAATGCGGCACAGTAGGCTAGACCAATTGCGCCGCCGAGACCACGGAACTGACAGGTAAAGAAAATAAATGTTGAATATTTGACAAGGCTTCGCGAGACAAAAGACGTACAAAGAAATTCAATGCTTCGACAGTAGCTACTCTGTCTTCAGGCTGCTTGAACCTCGCGTGAATACTCAGAGGGAGAAATGTGAGCCCCACACTCGCTCCAGACAAAACCAAGAATCTAAATACAATCGCAGATCAGCCGCTGTTTTTGTGGATAAGCTAATGAGCCACCCCATGACTTCTTTCTGCTCGTCGGAGTTGATGGCCTTCGACATGAGTCCAGCCGCGACAGGCAAGGCGAAACATCCAATAACCACGGGTATTTTTGGTTGCCGTAGAGTTTTCACCAACGGAATGCCAATGAAATTGCCGGTGGCCTAATACATTGAATATCCTATTCGGTCGGGAATTTGCTTTTGAAGGAGATCACGCACTATTCCGGTTGAGAAGAGCATTAATCTTAGCGCTGCCTTGGTGGCAGATAGATTCGATACGATCTATAAAGTGGTGGGCGCTCAGAAATCACAAAACGCATGAAGAAGTGCTGTCACTCACGGTGAAGAACAACGCTACAAAATAAAAATTGACGAACATCGCCATCCCAGATACAAAAGCCACGTATTGACAGATGACGACGTCCATGTTCTTGAATACTGAAAATGGTAGAATAGGGGTTGCACAAAAGATATTCGACGCAAAGGCATCTGCCTGATTAGCACTAGAGTGACCCAAACGCCACTCCCAAATGAGGCAAGAGATGACCAGGAGAATGCCGAGCACAAAACAGATGATTACGCGGGGAGCACCCCATGCAAATGTGGGTCCCCATGTCAGCGCCAGCATAAACAAGATGATGCCCGAGACAAACAGAAAAGCGCCGAAGAAATCAATAGCCAATAATCTGGGCCTCAGGTCAACATCTCTGCCCTGAGAACCTGGCGCTGACCGAGATTGCGGTCCGTTCAGCCGATCGCCAAGCAGAAAATAAACAGCGACCATTGAGATTACAGAGCAAGGAAGGCTGAACAGAGATTTTCAGTCTACCGACACAGATCTCTCGGAACGACTGACTTTAGAGCGAACACCCATCGGTATGAAACGGCAACCAAAGCACCACCAATGACTGGCCCAAAGCAGTAACCCATGATGTACATCGTCACCAACATACCACTTTGAAAGTTGTTTTCACTGAGGGAGCGTACGTCCGCCATTATGATTCGTGCAACCTGCCAATTATCAGAATGAGAACACGCGCAGATCAGATACATACAGCCAGGATTCCTCCCGCGCCGACACCTGCAATCCCTCGTCCAAGGAGCATCATTGTCATACTGATCGCTCCGGTGCTTAGAGCACTCCCCAGAATAAAACAGAGCAGCGATAGTTGGATTGCAGCATGTCGTCCGAATATGTCGGCAACGGAAGCAAAAAGAGGAAGGAATACGGTTGCTGTCAGGAGATATGCGGTCCCTATCCAACTGTGGAGAGTTCAGATATCACTTTGGCGGACACGAAATGGTGAAGAATGACCTCTGCAAATCAAGTCGATTGAAGCTTGACTGACGTATATCACTTAATAGTCCGATGACTACGAATAACGGATAAAACGTACCGCAATTTTCGCTTGGGCAGTCGCTACAACGGTATAATCAAGGGTCTCCAAGAATATCGGGAGCGCGAGAGATCCCATCAACCGAAATCTAAACGGCCACCCAGAGTATGGGGATGCCATGACTTGCGGTTCTGTTTCGGGTGAAGTCATAACTTGACTAGCACTTGGAGTGGATATCGCAGTTGAAATGGGCAGTAACATAGCAGTTGAGTTCATGGCGTGGTGAGCGACTCAGCATGACTCGGACTTGCCCTTGAGCGCGCGCATCATGTGATAGCAGTCAGGCCCAGTCAGGGCTCATGATCAAAAGACATGGACCAGCTCCGGCTCGGAAGTCCCTGCAAGTTTTCCAGACTCGTAGGGCGGTCGAGATGCTGATATCTGAGCCTATATCTCAAAGCTACCGAGAGGTTCAGCCAGGTAACCATTGGATGATCTAATCCATTTTCTCGGCATCAGTAACAGCTAGTACCACTTTTGGTTGAGCTTCACTTATTATATTGCTCTTATAGCTCAATGTCTGCAACCTGGTGTAATGAATAGCATTCAGGGTTGGACACCGAATGGGGTGTCCTAGGATCCTTCGGTAAAAGCGAGCGTGAATACCATGCTATAAGCAGGAAGATCATTACGTGCACGTGTAGATCAAAGCACGTTTGCCACCCAACAAGCCATTTCAAGGAGTTGAGTGCCAAAAGGTACTGAAAAGAAGCGGGACCAGATCCTATGGGTTGCAGGGGTGACCAGGAGTTCGACAACCATTGTCGGTTTGTTTAGCGGCGGAGTTTAAAAGAACAAGCGCTTGGGCCAAAGCAAGGTCGTTTTGGGAGAGCTTTTTTGGACTTGCGATGTTACATCCAAAGACATGAGTGAACTTCGTAGACTTTCGCGACGCAATATAATGAATGTAGAGCACTCCCTGAGGTGTGATTTCGGAGATCAAAATGACTGACACGTCATTGCTGGCGAGGAAATCAAAATTTACTACATGTACTCGGTAATAGTCTGCATTGCCGAAGACTCATGAAGGCCATGCTTCGGTTTGAAGGCTCTCAGGCAATTGCTCTACACTGCTTTTATGACCCGAGGTGGTCCGCTCCATCCTCCGCAATATCACCCATATAAACGGTAGTATCAGCTGCGATTGATCGGACGAGTGCCTCGGCTTTCGGCCCTCTGACCGTGAGGTGGCATTTGAAAGGCTCGGGATGACTGCACGATTTAGAGTCAGAACTTGAACGAGATGCCAAGGAACATTACGAACGTAATTACTCCCCGAGTATATTCGACTTTCAGAGTTTCGTTGTTATATGGTTGAATATTGAAGACAGAAAGGGTCATCGCGGCAGAGATCCAAGTAGACAATTCGGCCAGATTTCGACCCGGGCATATTCTGACGGATATGTTATTCCTATTCGTTCGTTGAATAAATTTCGCGGACTGACCTTCGCCCATAACCGAAACAGAACGAGAAAGGATCAAGAGGAATGTCATCTTCGGTCTTACAGTCCCCTCCTTGGGCTTTAGTCAGGAACCTTTCTGGCCTAAACGTGTATGGGTCTTGGTATAGCTTATCGGCCCGACTGATTCCCCTGGACCAAATGATGAGATTGGAAGTGACAATCAGTATGGAGACTGGTACCAGATATTCGATATCACTAGACTCCCAGCGGGAATTTGCCATCCACGATACTGATCATCTTCCCGAGTTACGTGCGGAATTCCGGCGGGGACAACAGGAGCCCAGCGCAACACCTCCTTGCAAAGTGCCTCGAGATAAGGCAGTTTTCCAGCTTGCCGATCATGGAAGGTGGGTAATCGCTCATTACGTAAGACGGCATCTAGCTCTTTTTGAGCTCGAGCTTGGGCTTCGGGATACATAGCCATGGCCAAGAAGAACGAGTATGTCGATGACACCGTCGTATCAGAGCCCCCAGCATATAGCGCAGCCGTAGATAACTTGATATCATCTTCGATGCTCCGAGTAGGTGCCGTGTTGAAATTGTCTAGTAAAGTCTTCGTAAGGGAAGGCTGAGCAACTCCTTTAGCCTAGGAATATGTTTAAGAATCGCTGGCAAGGAAACAGATATAAGATCGCGTACCATCTGTTCCACGGCCCAATCATGTGGTTTGTTAATCAGATCATCCAACATTTTCTTCCACTTGACCGCGGTTCGAGGAAATGAGAGGAACGGAAACCACGGCGGAATATGTTTCACTGATAACGGGACCTAAGTTTGTAGTGCTTACTTTGCGGCCTATGGTCACTTACGGATAGGGACAAAGTCAACCAGCCATACGCCAGGTTCGGTCGATTTCGAGAAGGCATCCATGGCAACATCGGCAACGGCAACGAAGGGATCGTTCTGATCTTCAACGGGATAGCCGTCTACAAACATTTTTGTTAGGAAGGTGAACAAATAGAAGACACAACGTACAGCCGATGCGTAAAATCAAGGCTCCCGCAGCCCACCGAATCCGTTCAGGAATATTGGCGCCTGTTGTATCCCGGTTTTGTATGTCGGAGTACAGTTTGCTGATAAACCGTTTCGTAACTTGCTCCTCGACGGACCAAAAATGAGATGAAGAGCGTGATCCCATCAAGTGACGGAAAGCTTTGCGGATGAAGCGAAAGCGAGAATTGCCTATGCAGGGCAGAAGCACCAGGGACTGATCAAAGCCACACCTATGAATAAACGAGGATTTTAGACATCATCCTCCGCGATGTGTTATCAGACTCACAATTCGCCGCCCATCGGCAAAGTTGGCCGTTCTGAGTAAATGGCGGATCTCTTCTCCAACAGATCAAATGCGGCTTTGTGGGAGTTGAGCACAATAATATGTCTGCCGAGGGCAGAGACATGGACGACGTCCCCTTGGAAAAAGGTAAGACCAAGAGATGCTGTCTTCATAAAGCACATACCATAGGCCTTCCCCCACTCCAAGTAGGTGCGCCATTCATGAGACTTGGGGAGATGCAGGAGATTTCCAAGAATGAAATCAGGGACAGGACCTGGAGGGAGCGGTAGCGGATTTTCGCGACGAAAAAGCCGATAGAGTAGGAATATTCCAATTAGCCAGAGCGACCAGAGAGAAACAGCATCTAGCACATTCACAATAAGCATGATGGCTCCGCTGAGTGACGCACGAGTCACTCACGACGCTGGCTTTATGAGGCTTATATACCTGGGGCAATCAATGTTTGTACCAGTTATGGGTTAAGTCAGGATAAAATACGTACAGGGCTTCGCACTTTTTGAGAAACACCATGGGAGGATTCGCACGCGAGCTGTGCCTCGACGACGGAAGCTCATGGATAACAGGATGCCAACGACTTCCTCGAATACAAGATCTCCATTAAATCACATTCTCTTTCGGATTCAATATATCCATAGAAGGGTGCTGATACCGTTGGTGGACCGAACGCACGAGTCCCTCGCGTCTGCTATGCCGGAAAAGGGCATCCGAAAGGCCAATTTGTTCCTTTCAGAGATCTTCACTCGGAGATTTTGCTCGTTTTAAGACTGCTGATGGAGTCGTCTCATCATTATTATAGATGACATGGAGGTAAGGAGCTTACGATGCAACGATGCCGGCCAATCTAATTGCAGAAGTAATACCAGCGCATGACTCTGGTTCCCAATGCAGCATCACTCCACACCATGGGGAGTGCCTGTATTCGAAAACGACGGCCATGGTGTCGTACCATGCGGTTGGATCAAACGAGAGCCTGAGGCGGACGTTGCTGGAGGCGACGAAGGAGATTGGAGAAGGACTTACCAGACGCGGCTTCAGTCGAGTCGGCCGAAGTGTTCGGAGAAAGCCGAACATACTCTCCCTGGGCCTGAGGCAAAATTGAACTGGAAAAACCGAGTCTCTCTGCTCGAGTCTGGATGCGGATAGCCTCTCGAAAACAGTATTGGACGAGCAAAACACCCACTCTTGAAAAATGAAATCTATGTCGACATCAAAGCGACACACATCTCATTACTAAGTAAATCACAAGAGATTTGAGATTTGACTTGCATGGACTCGTAGAGACTGTGCTTGTAATATAATATTTTAAGCCAGTGGCCTTTACTATTTGATTTTACGACCCAAGATGTCCCGTACCGTCCTCTGCGATATCTCCCATATAAACAATGGCATCAACCTCGATTGACCGAATGAGAGCTTCAGCCTTCAACCCTCTGACCGTAAGGGTATGGTGGGCCGATTGGGGATTTATTATTAGGTCGCATTTTTGAGTTTTTTGGCTGTAGATACGAGGTCAATCTGGCAGAATGCAATTCTATCATGTATGCAAATAAAAAAATGCGAGCTTGTGAAAATGAATAGTTGCAGAAGCCAAAAATGTAATTGCGTGCATGTTTCAGCATTTATTTGCGTGTTTGATGAGCCACTGATGACACGATTTTCGACTTAGCATTCAGGCATTCATGCATTCACGCAGATCGCTACGCTTCGGCAACGCACCTTTCCCAATCGAGTCGATCCGAACTGCGGACTTTCAAGTCAATCCTTCGCCAGAACGCCGAAGTGTATTCAAACGAGCCTGCCGGACCTGTTGATGTCATCTCGGAGGCAAAAGCCTGTGTCCCGATCACCTTACCGCCAAGCCGTCCCGCAACTCTTGCAACTCCGCATTCAAGCGACTTTGCATTCTTGTTCACGGACATAATTGAGGCCCTCAAACAAATTTTCAAACACGCAAAAACTCTCAAATCATCTTTTGTTTTTCCCCAACTACGCAAACTCGGTTTTCAACATTCTTAGTCGCTTGTATGCAAGTGAAAATGTAATTTGCATATTTATAATAAATCCCCAATCGGCCCACCATATAAGGGAGCACTTGAAAGGCTCAGGATGACTGCGAGACTTGAACTTAGGACTTCAATGGAATGCTAAAAAAGAGTGTTACGAACGTGATTACTCCCCGTGAATATTCGACTTTCGGAATTTCGTCGTTATAAGGTCGAATGTCAAACACCGAAAGAGTCATCGCGGCAGCTATCCAAGTGGACAATTCGGCCAAGTTTCGGCCCGGGCATACTCTGACAGACACAACATGTTAAACTTGTTTAGTGAGTATAGTGACAAGCGTACCTTCGTCCATAACCAAAGCAGAAAAAGAAGGGATCAAGAGGAATATCATCTTCAGTTTCGCAGTCACCGCCCTGAGCCTTAGTCAGGAACCTTTCCGGTCTGAACGTGTGAGGATCTTTGTAGAGTTTATCATCCCGACTGATCCCCCTGGGCATCGAGCAAGTAATGAGACTAGGGGTAAAATGCAGGGAAAGGAACAGTACCAGATATTCGGTATCACAAGACTTTCAGCAGGAATGCGCCATCCTCGATACTCATCTTCTTTTCGAGTTACGTGTGGAATGTCTGTAGGGACGACGGGCGCCCATCGCAACACCTCCTTTGTTAGTGCGTCGAGATATGGTAGGTTTCCCGCCTGCCGATCACGAAAAGAGGTAAATCGTTCATTACGTAAGAGGGCGTCTAGTTCTTTTTGAGCTCGAGATTGGGCTTCCGGGTGCAATACCATGGCTAAGAAGAAGGAGTAGATCGAAGACACTGTCGTATCGGAGCCTCCAGCATACAACGCGCCCGTGGATAATTTGATGTCATCTTCAAAACTCAAAGTGCCGGATTTGCTGTACATATTGACCAAAGTTTTTGTGAGAGAAGGCTGCGCGATTCCCTTTGCCTAAGGACACGTCTCAGATTGTATTGGGCGCAAAAAGATACAGGATGACGAACTATTTGTTCCATGACCCAATCATGTGGTTTGTTGTTAAGGTCATCTACCATTTTCTTCCATTTTATCGCAAGGCGGCGGAACGACACGAAAGGGAACCAAGGTGGGATGTATTTGACTGATATTATGACTAGGTTATAAAGGACCTTTCAAGTATAAGAGAACACTCACGAATAGGCACGAAGTCAACCAGCCATACCCCAGATTCGCTCGATTTAGAGAAAGCATCCATAGCAACATCTGCCACGGCAATAAGGGGATCAGCCTTATCCTGCACGGGATAACCATCTACAAGCACCTTAATCAATGCAACGATCTAGTAGCAATATCGCAACGAGCCAAAGTGGCCAGAGTGGGATAGCATCCAGGACGCCCACGACACTCATGATGGAGCGAGAGTGTCAAATACGAAGCTGATGTGCATTCTTATATGACTGCGACAGTCCAAGGCAGGCACAAACGGCTGCATCGGGATATATGACCTTCATATCCGCACACCGTTTGCCTCGGAGGAAGTCGTTGGGACGAGTGGCGTACCATTGACAGCTGGGCCTCGCCGAATAAACCCTTGACTATCAGGCGCTGTATTGATCGTGATAGGGGCAGGGCTTCCCTCGAGGTGGACCGTATTTAAGAAACAGCGCAGATCCCGGAGCATTGCACCACCACATGCTGCCAGCCAGTTATAGCAACCCAATGTCTGTGTTGTGTCACAACTCTTGAAGAAATTTCTCGTGTTCTTCCGGCCAACGACTTCTTATCTTGCCGGATTTCTTGAAGTACTTCTAGCGTTTTCCTGACGACGAAGGAGAGCCGCCTGGAAAGCTCATTTGAAAGCTGAATCTTAGGAGCCTATGTCATGGCCAGATTGACTGTGACAGAGCGGACAACGGATGAGAGTGATGATCGAGGATGCCCTATGGTATCGGCTTGATTTTGGCTGTATAGGGCGATTGAGTAAAATCCGCATTAGCTGCATTAGAAATCTCCGTGACATGGCGTACCATGTGTAGGCATGCGGTTGGATCGGTTACATATAGCTTGAAGCTTGAATAGGAGCGAAGATAACTCAACTTGAAAGTGAAGGTTACAATAACTGGAAGTCGGCCGAAGAGGCCGGAGAAAGCCGAACGTGGTCTTCTGGAGACATAATCTGGCAAATTGACTCCAAAAATGACAACGCCCTGTAGTCGACGCTGGCAGCTTCAAAAACTCCGACTTTGAATCTGAAAATTACATAGCACCTTGCCCGAAGTTAGCTTAACTCTCGGTTCAACCTCCAGCTCTCTGCCACCGAATGGTCGAAACCTGATGTGGGCCTCCAAAATACGAACGCGAAGATCTTCTGGGGACTCTGCCGCATCTTGAACTTTAATGGCGACCCCTCTGTGCTACTGCTGCTGTGAATAACTCTCCGACACGTCTAAGAAATCCAGCCGGTCTACCGCTATTGCTCTCGATGTCAGTCAAACCACTTCCAGAAAAGCGTAATTCGGATGGAGGCATTGACAAATGCGCCATCTCAAAATGTCTGGTATGTTGTCTTATTCCTGTGCCTCTCAAACTCTGTCTTACCCAGTTCGAGTGTAGCGTCGACTTCGGATTCGTGGGAAACCCTGTGCCTGGGACGAATATCTTTCCAGTGCGTGCACTCCGACTTCGCAAACTCAGCACACTCAGATAGGAAGTCGCCGAAATGGGATGCTCTAAGTGTAGTTCACTGCCTCCACTACTCTTCAGCGACGAAAAAATCGTGGGAAAGGCAGAATAAGCCTCGTTGCTTGGCTTCTGCCGGACCGCTCGTTTCTGGGTCGGGCAGTATTGGCGAGGCCAGCTAATGTTGTGCAAGCTGGCACCCATGCCTCGCTATTACTTGATCTTCGCTGCCCTCGCGCGCATTCCGCGTTTCAAAACCGTTTGACTCAATGGACGACGATAAGAGCGCAGCCGCCCAGAGCTCTGTGTCGAAGAGTCCCAATCCCTCGCATCTCGAGATGATGAGCGAAAAGAGTCACTATGATGTGAGTCACTCCTTATAGGTATAGTTGCTCTCACGCCTGACTCATCGTCAAAGCTACCCACATATCCTCCAATAGAGATAGAAAACCCAAAAACGATACTGGCGACCCCATCCCTCGTTCCTGCTCCTTACAGGGAGCACGAACAAGAACATGAATATGCACCCGCCGCTTTGCGTCCCCCACCTACGAACTTCCTCCGAATCGAAACTGGTACCAGGGACATATTCGGCTCATGGCGAATTGATACATCACTGGACATTCCAGAGTCCTTCATGTATCTGGACCCTGATCGTAGGACTGCACCACACGACCACCTTATATTGAGCACGCTAGACGCTACCAGCAGACGAAGACGGATAGGGGGATCGCCTCGCCCTTGTCATATCGATGCCAAGGTCGAACTCGTGCGATACACGTGGTCTCGAAGAGCCTATCTTGATGTTTGGTCTTCTGGCCGTATTAATTTCCGAGTGGCACGTAATTCAATTGTGATCATTCTGACAGATTCCTAATTCGGGTTCATAGACTCGACCAAATGGTCAACGGTTTTCGCTGTACACTTATTCTAAGGGTACGGAGACTCAAATGGTCTTTATTCCACGGACATTTTTCGGCCCAATTCGGGCGGAGCGAAAATACGAGGCTTCCTCGATTGCAGGCGATCGACTCGATATAAGGTTCTCGCCTAGCGTCACCGCCGAATTGTTGATCTTCTCAAACCAAGACATGTCTCGATCATATTTTCTTGGACCTTTCGCCGAAGCGCACTATGATAGACATTCATGGAGAGGAGATCAGCTTATTTTATTCACTGATGCTGGAACAATCGTTGTTCAGTATGATGATGAAGAGTGGTCGCCATTCTGGTAGCTACGGATTCGGATTTTTGTTTCAGACTGTGGTCATTTCTGGTCTTAAGAATTGTTACTTACTTACTCTCAATATATGGTCAATATATAGGAACAAAACCGCCCGATTCGCCTTCTCGTTATTTTCAAGATCGCATCTTCATTCTTTTCCCAAGTTCTTTGGACAGACCTGCTGGGCGCTTATTTGTATTCTGCGCTCTAGCGCTCGCTCTTCAACAGCAGATGCCGAATGACTGACGACAGATAACCCCTAAGCCTCGTCTGCTGAGAAATCAAGCGTATAGATAAAGGGTACCTCTGATTCAGCCAAACATGCCATTCGATGCCACGGTTCAATTGACGATAGCGTGCTATTGCGATCGCAAGGGGGGACCATGATATATCCGAAGCGGCCATCCGCATGTCTCGCCATCTGCTTTCCCCACAGTCCCTTCTCTAGATATCGAGCCAATTCAGCGCTACGATACAGGACGATGTCGACGACCAATACTCCTAGAAGTGTACCCACTAAGACTTTGAACGACGGGCATGCCATTCCTATTATCGGGTTTGGAACTGGGTATGACGTACTGCACCTCTTTAGACCATCGAATTGCTAAATTGATATTGCACAGAACGGCCTTGTATGGGAAAGCAGCCGACGCTGCTGTAACTCAGGCCATCAACGTTGGCTTCAGACATCTGGATGGAGCTCAGATGTACAAGAACGAAGATTCGCTGGGTGTCGCTATCTCGCAATTCGCACCTCGATCATCGTTGTTCGTCACTACCAAGCTTGGAAAAGCCACCCCAGAGACCGTCCGGGAGCTATTCCTCGACTCATTGAAGAAGCTCCAAGTGGACTATGTGGATCTCTTCTTGATCCATACGCCGACTTTGATAGATGGGAAGATCAAGGAGACATGGGCAGAGTTGGAGAAGCTGAAAGGGGAGGGTCTGGCTAAGAGCATTGGGGTATCAAACTTTCGAGTGAAGGATCTCGAAGAGTTGCTCGCGCATGCGAAGATCGTCCCAGCCATCAACCAAGTGCGCAACATATCTCTTGTTCAGAGCCATCACTGACATTTATACCCTCCGACAACCAGATCGAATTCCATCCCTACGTCATCACTCAAGCTCAGCGCATTCTCGACTTCAGCAACAAACATAACATCGTGATCGAGTCGTATGGTGGCCTCACTTCGGTCTTCCGTCGTCCTGGAGGTCCCGTCGATGCGGTGGTAGCCAAGATCAAGCAGAGGCTCGTCGACGTATCTGGAAATTCGGGGATCACAGATGGACAGGTCATCCTCAAGTGGCTTCAAGCCAAGGGCATAGTTGCTGTCACGTACGTGAACATCCGTGAAGGGAGCCCTCGTGAGCTGACCGCGCCGTAGAACTTCCTCAAAGAAAGAGCGACTGGAAGAATATCTGGAGACTTATAATTTGCCGGATTTAAAGAGCGAAGAAGTTCAAAAGATCGACGCAGCAGGAACATCCGAGAAATTTCGACAGTTCGTGAGTGAGATCTTGTCGTACCCCTATAGGTGCTAATACCGAGAACTGCAGATGAAGCACATGGACGAGGAGTAGCTCTCCGTAAGGATTAAGAAAAGAACCCTGCATGCGTGCACCGAAAGAATCGAGAAAGCAGAAGTCTACTAGTATACGTACAATATCAATGCTCTAACAAAAATATCAAAAATACTCGATAACATACATGACCTCACGGCAAACGACATACATCGCTCCATCGGAGTACAACCCAACAACCTCGCAATCCATCTCATCCATCTGGTCAGGGAGTTTCAAACGAGTCCAATTGGTCCATCGCTCTCCTTCGTGTCTCGCTCCGCACAAAATCCAACGACTCCCATGAATGACATGCAGAAGTTCGGTCCATTCGCTGATCGGCGATGTGCCTATCGGGGCTGGCCATGCCAAAGCCCATGGGTCGTGTCTTGGAAGTATATCTGATACAGCGTACCATATCAGCGGCGTCCACGTTGGCATAGGAGGTGACCGTCCAGGGATTGGAACTTGTAATGCTCTGAGCACGAGCGTCGGAAGTCTCTCTACTGGGATCGACTGCAGAGCTTCTCTGGCCGGAACTACAAGCGACGATACATCTGATGCGCTGTGCCATATTTGTTTAGACTGAAAGCATATTGTTCGAAAGTGCGTTGACGTCTGAGAGAGGAATACAAGAGCTCAGATAATGATTGCGGGATGCCTATGAGGCCAGAATTCTAGAAATGACCTGAGATACGCTGAGAATATCCCGAAGTGTCGACCCTTCAAGAATGAGAACGATTAGCTCGACTGGCAGCTCATCGAAAGTGATCATCCAGGATCCAGACGACCTGCCCAATGTGGTTCGGAGGACGGAAATTCGGGTAATGCCGGGCGGCGCTTCAAAGGGATCGACGCATTGCTGACTAAGCATTCCTTTCTCACCACGAAAGCATCCGTCCGACCCTTACCAAACGTGAAAATCATGGGAAAACGGAAGACACCAATCATCTTAACCACAGTTGAGAATCTTCAGGTAAATTGGCGCGTTCTTCGACGTGTTTGGCGCGTTCTTCGACGTGTTTGACGCGTTCCTTACGCGTTTTGAAAATTTCAGATCAAATTTTCGAACGGGAAATCTGTGGTTTATTGCGAGGCCTGTGGACGCGACGTCCTGATGGGGGCAATAGATGCAGGGATCTGGAACTTCAGAGTACACGAAAGGAGTAAAGAGCATCAGAAGAACGTGAAACGACTACACGGTATTCCTAGGATCAGCAAGTGGTTCCAGAAGGAAGATGACGAGACATCCACTGCCCCAATGCGGACTCAGCGCCAAAGGCCACTCGTCGCGTAGGTCACGAAATACTACACTCCTTCAATGCGACTAACCAGCTGAGCAGAGTGGATGTGAACGAAGCCATTTCTGTATATAAATTCCACGAACAGTCGTGCTCGAACCCCGAAAGTTCGACTTTCGTGCCACCGACCCCTTCAGGGAGCTTGGTCGTTCTTACACCAGATGGAGCTTCTCAAAGCGTTCTGAAAACCGAACAGCTATTATGAGCTCCGGCGTCCGGCTTCTAACAGTCCCAGGCCCATACGGTCTGTGTACGAAGTCCCTTCATGACTCGGAGCTCTGAAGCTCCTCCATATTTGCATGTCAAGAAGTCTTGCTTTAGTCTTATTGCTTATTTAGGTCATTCGCTGTCTTGTCAAAAATAGCTCAACTTTCTCTTTCACACATTGACGCTTGCATCAAGTGGTTTCTTTCTCACATAATCCTGATGCTGTCTGGTGATGCTCCTTTCGGAACTCACTGACCTTTCGAGATAGGGTGATCCCAGAATTTCACCAGCGCCACGTTCCATCGGCGTTCCATGCAGAGTCTTTGAAAAATTAGAAGGAAATGACACCAGACCGTGAGTCCATGACGTCGTATTCGTTCCCTTTTTTTCTTTCATTCGGTCGAGGCTGTTCATCCCGAGCGTTTGCGCCGAAATATGTCCAAAGCTATGGTTGAAGCTTCAATATATCGGATCGCATCGGAAGTTCCCTACCACAGCTGTTTCTTTCTAAACTTGAACGCGATGTTGAACGCAGTCGATGCCGAACGTATTGTACAGTATCCTGGAAGCCAGATTCGTTACCCCTCTGAGCCTCATTCTCTTGCATCTATATCCATCAGTCTTTCTGGCCGAAGGAATCTCAAGATTCTCAACAGCAAGTCATGATGAACTCATTTATTATCGAATTCGAATCCTTGTTTCGAACAAGTCTGAAGTCGCCCCAGGCTGCCACCCATCTGACTTGAGTGACCACGGACATTTGAAACATGACCGATACGATACTGTTCCTCTGTTGTGGGCTACTGCTCGCCCTCATCCCTCTGTTCCGTTACCTCCGGGATCGCAATCGCCTTCCTTTGCCCCCAGGTCCGAAAGGCCTCCCCTTTGTCGGAAATATGCTCGACATGCCCAAATACTTTGAATGGTTTACTTATCATGAATGGACACAGAAATACGGTCCGCCTAGTTTATTTCGCATACAATCTACTGCAATTTATCGAGCCATTTCAGGCGATGTGGCTCACATATCAGTGTTTGGTCAGCCCATTATCGTCCTTGGATCGCATGCTGCCTCCACAGACGTACTCGTTCGGAAGGCGGCCATTTCCTCAGATCGACCTGTGTTCACAATGGGCGGGAAAATGTGCGTATTTGCCACTTTTGAATTTACTTTCTCCAATTCCCTTCAGGGTTGGGTGGGATAATGCGATGCCTCTATTACAGTATCACGATCGTCGGTTGAAGAAAATGCGCCGGATCAGCGGCCTCTTGATGGGAACGCGATCTTCGACGCATCTCTGGGACGTCGAGGAACACTTGACGAGAAGATTGATCAAGAAAATATACAACGATATGCAAGTTGGAGACTCCGAGGGACGAAAATTGCCAGACAGGATTAGGTGGTTGGCTGCGGCCATCATTCTTCGCATTACTCGTGAGGATTCAACTCATTGATATCCCTTGGACGCCTTAGATTGATTCCGCGTTAGATGGGTATGCTGCCGCTGACGAAGACGATCCACTTGTCAATATAGCGACCGAGGCTATGAAAACCTTTGGGCAATCGGTAGAACCAGGAGTATGGGCTGTGGATTTTATTCCTGCTTGTAAGCGGCTTCTGGAGAATTTTGATGGAGAGAGTATTTAACTTACTTGTAACTCATAGTACGACATCTACCCAGCTGGTTTCCGTTTACTAATTTCCAGAAAATCAGTAGAGAATGGAGTTCACACGTGGACGCCCTCTCACAAACGCCATTGGACTTTGTAAAGAAACAAATGGTCAGTGCTCATACTGAAGCTAAGAATGAAGAACTGATCATGACGTACGTTCTAGAGCGTTGGGACTGCACCATTTTCTCTCGCCAGAGCTCTGCTGGACCAAGCAGGGCCGGATATGGACCCTCAGGAAGAATTTGAAATCAAGTGGACTACAACCTCCTTATATGGTGCGGGTGCAGACACCACAGCGGCGCAGATATATTTCTTCTTTCTTCTCATGATATTACATCCCGAAGTGCAACGAAGGGCGCAATCCGAGCTAGATAAAGTGCTTTGTGGAGAGAGGCTCCCGTCGTTAAGGGATCGACAGGACGGCGTCTTACCCTACGTCGATGTCCTGGTGAAGGAGCTCATTCGATTTTCCCCCGTCGTTCCAGCCAATACCCCGCATGTTATGACAGAAGAGGCTGAGTATCGAGGATGGAGAATACCAAAGGGTGCAATCGTGATCGCAAATCTCTGGTGAGATTCGTAAAGTTTCATCTCTGATGCCTTCTGACCGATTTCGGCAGGGGTATAAGTCGAGATCCACTCATGTATCCCAATCCGGATATTTTCAGACCCGAGCGCTTCTTGACGAAGGCACAGGGTGGCGATTGCGAAACAGTCGAAGATATCCAGTTTGATCCAGCCAAAATAATTTTCGGATACGGACGGAGGTGATTTGATCATGGCCTTGAGTATCCGGCGTTCTGATTGTCATCGTGATGTAGGAGTTGTCCAGGACAGATTCTAGCCGAGCTCTCGGTCTGGAGCGCTGTCGCTTTGTGTCTTGCCGTCTTCCAGATTGATGGTGTCAAAGGAGAAGAGCCTTCGCCCTACGACCAAGAACCGGGAATCATCACGTATGTCTCATAGTCTGATATTCATCTCGCGCTTCTGACCAAGTGTGCTCCGTTTTCGATAGCCATCCCAAGGCGTTCAAATGCAGAATCAGTGTTCGATCCACCCAAGCTCAAGAACTTTTGAATTCTATTCCTGACCACGATGTGACAGCTTGGATGCATCCATGGCCGAAAAAGAGCACGTTCAATGAGTAGCATATGGTAGCCAGCAGTCGACGTATTATGGTGGTTTTGTTATCGATTCCTGGGGTTTCTGTAATAGATATCCGTTTGGAACATGGGTAGTTTTGATAGTGCTAATCGGTGGTGGTGGTGGTGTGCTACTAGTATTCGGAGTCAGATGAAAGAGCATGCGCAGAGCGGAGTCTAAATTTTGGTTCCGTTTGGCCACACCATCGAGGACCCAGATAAGCCAGATAAGCCAGCAAAGCTGAACAATTTGGCATTTGATGCAGGACGTAGGAGCTACACTGCCGAATGCGCGCTTTTTGCCTTCCAAAATGCGACTAGCTATACATGTAGAATGATGCTGTGGCGCCGGTCTCGCAATCATCCACTGTACGTATATATAGGGCTTCTCTCGGCCATCACGCAAGCGAAAATTTCGTAGAACGAGTGCATCTGATGACTCTTTCAGGTAGACTTTCCAAACCGCACCCATAGTCCTCCCTGATCAACAAATAAGACAAGATAGACAAGAAAGAATAGGTAACATACCTTGGCATACAGCGTCAACGCAGTCGCCGGCCAGACTTTTTCCACCTTCGCCCTGCCCCTCCCCTCCTTCTTCCACGAAGCTGGTGGACGCGATCCTTCAGGTTGAAATTCCGGCGTCAACTCAAACGAGTCGAATTCTTGAAGCAAGCGGACCAAGAAGAATGAAGCTTCGTTAATTGCGAATTGCTGCCCGACACACTGTGAATTATGTCAATAAAAGCTCTCGGTAGGAGTGACTCAAACGTACGACGCGAGGCCCAGCACTGAAAGGCAGGAAAATGAAGGGATTTTTAATCACGAGGTCCATGCGTTCGTCGAGCCAGCGATTGGGATCGAAGTCGTTGACGTCTTTACCCCATATTCCTGCGTGGCGCTGAAGGAGGAATATGATCGAGAAGACAGGTGTGCTGGCCGGCATGTAGTAGGGCTTTCCCTTCGCCCGAGGGATGACAGTCGCCTTCGAGGCCGATGCTCGGGGAATGATAGGAACAGGTGGGAATAGGCGCAATGTTTCGTTCAGTACGGCGCGCACTAAAAACTCGAGTTAAACAGATGTGGCTAACCATTAATTTATGACTTACAATATTCTAGTTGTCGAAGATCTTCAGGCGCGGGCACTTTGCCAGGAGGACACGCAGTTAAGACTTCTTCACGGACTCTTGCTAACACGTCGGGATATTGTGCCAGGAAATATATAACGAACGTGAGCAAGGAAGACGTCTGAGACGAAGGGGTCAGCGCAAGAGCAAGTCACGCGGATGAGAACTTGCCGAATCTCGGGAAGCGAGCAAGATGCTCAGTAGTTCGTCTCGAATCATTTTGGGATCTGGTACACGCGATGAACATGAGTAAATGGTCCAGGATGAGTCAGTTCGGCTTACCGTCTATCTTCTTTGACATGTATTGCAAGAAATTCGTTTCCTCGCCAGCCTTGACGTATCCCGATGATTGATCTTGGCGGTTCTCTTGAAGTACTGTCCGAACCATAGGACCCAGATATCGATTGATGGCAGCGACCGCTTTGGCAGTCTTATCCCCAAACATCTCGATAAGAGGCCATATATTACCGAGTCGAGCACGAGTAGACATGAGTTGCTGTGCTTCCTCGAAAGCTTGTGCAAATTCGCCAAACTCTCCTTCGATGGCGGATCCTTTTGGCCCAAGCTTGGCTTTTCCAGCCTGAGGAAGTGGCATAAGAAGAGTACCAAGAGTCTCGCCGAATAACTGGTAGTGGCCTCAGCTCAGTAATGAATGCGACAGCGAGGCTTGACGACTCACGAAAGAGGACGCGGTGTCCAAAGTAAATCGGGCGAAAAGGTCTTGGGCATCGATGGCAGTTTTCCCGAAACCCTTTAGGATATCGAGCGTTCGAGCGGTGTGTTGCTCGAAGAACTCGAAGTCGGAAATCCTTTCTTTTACGAAGAAAGGGCGTGTCATGGCACGATGCATTCTCCAGGTATCGCCGTCAGTGTTGAAGATCCCATCGCCCAGGACAGTTTCACTGTGATGAAATGATAGTCAGACACAGAATCGAGGGTCGGCAGACGGCGTAGAACTCACCAAATTTCTTTCAACTTTCTACCTCGCTCAAATTTATCAAATCCACTCGACACAACACATTTGATGACGTTGTCGTCCCGAGTGAAAATCTGAAAGACCGCCGGGAGTCATGAGACACAGTTTTACTCTGAAAATGACAGTTACTGACATGATCTCCCCACAGCAATCGAAGGTTGATAGTGTCGGATTGATATTCCTCGAAAAGACTGTCCAAATATTCCTGAAGATAGCGCTCCTTGATGCCTTTCATTGCTGCTATCATGATGTCGAGGTTCCCTGGCCAGCGACCAACGACTTTTGGGATTTCTATCGCACCCAGTCTTTCAGCTTCTCTTGCTTGTTTCGATCCTTCCATCCATACGCGTATTGCTCCCCATGTCGGCACAGAAAGCAAGCGAAGTAGAAAAAGCAAAAACCATGGCACGTCGCCAAGCAAAAATTTGACGAGAAGAGTAGTGCCAAATATTGGGACAACGAGCGAAGGAATAATCGTCGTCAGAAGATATTGACGGCGGTATGCCGTGTAGTCTTCAGAAAACATGGCGGCAAAAGAGAGGTTGCTAAGGGTTTCAAGGGTTGTTTTCTTGATGAATTCATTTTCCTTGCTTGTGCTGTAAAACGCCGCTGTTGGCGGTCAGGCACTCCCGTTAATAGTGTCCAAGCGAAGAGGTGCCGGCGCTCGGCAAACCCCTGCTGGGCTATCTGACTCGCTGATGTCTTCTATTGACGAGAATGCAGCCAAAACTATATGCACGACCTCAGTTGAGAACTGGGCGAATTTAAAGTAAAACAATAGTAGGTACTCAGCCTCAGCGAGGAGACGATTCCCTAATCTTCATGGATATAGTGGGTACCCGAGGCCCTGAACGTCGGCCTAGATGCGGTCTTCAACTCGTCAGCGACGTCAAACCCATTTTCGGTCCTATGTCTTGACGTAGAAAATCCGAAGTGGTTGTAGACAGTGCTCTGGACGAGGTGAGTTACCATCTCTCGCCCTTTGCGAGGTCTCATGCGGAGGCGCAGTATCTACAACTCCTTGACGGTTGCCCCGGATGCTAGCCTACCAGGACGTGGCTATATGAACACCATGATATCACCGCACCGCCTCTTTTCCATGAACTGCGAAGACAGAGAAGAGAACCTCAAAAATTCGGTCATCGAACAATCTTGAGGACACGTCCGAGTCGATGCCCCGACGACACCATCTCCGGATTGAGTTGGACCCTGTGGAACACTTCATCTGCATTCACGCCTCATCTCCCCTCCCTCCGAACATTCTTTATATCATCTCGAAATGCAGACACATCGACGAATGTCTTCCCTTCATCAGAGTCGAGCCAGCCATAGATGATGGAGCCATTGATCTTCGCAGGTCTTGGGTTGTTTCTTACGGCCTGCTACCTTCTACAACGCATTTTGCGACCCGCGAGATATCGACCCCTTCCGCCTGGACCTAGGCAGCTACCGTTGATAGGAAACGCTCTTGATCTACCGAAATCTCATGAATGGTATACGTATCACGAATGGGCCAAACAATACGGTCTGTCCTTGTGTTTATCTGGTTACAATCTCGTGCTGATCTCGTTGAAGGCGACGTGATTTACCTCTCTGTGTTGGGAAAGCCAGTCATCATATTGAACTCCCATGAAGCAGCCGTGGATCTCCTCATCAAGAAGGCAGCTATTTACTCGGATAGGCCCACATCTACCATGGGCGGGAAAATGTAATCATCAGTTACCAGTATTCCGTTCACTCTTCTTGTTACTGAGCGGATTTATAGAGTCGGCTGGGAAGATTCCATCGCACTCGTTCCATATCATCGCCAGTTCAAAACAATGCGACGTTGGTTCGGTCTGTTGATGGGAACTCGCTCATCGACACATTTATGGGATGTTGAAGAACAGATGACGAAGAGATTCATCCGCAAGGTCTACAACGGTGTCATGGGGGGAGACCGCGAAGGCTTGAAAGTCGAAGAGAAGATTCGGTGGACCGCTGGTGCCATCATTCTTCGTATCACATGTGAGCTTCTCTGGCCAGATCTCATTTCTAAGGGTTGTTGATCTTGCGTCAGACGGATATGCTGTTGCGGAGAAAGACGACCCGTTCATCCAATTAGCGGGCAACGCTATGGAATCATTTTCCCAATCAATGGAACCAGGGGTGTGGGCTGTTGATTTTTTCCCGATTTGTAAGTGGCATATCTATTATATTCCTGGAAATAGTATCTTAAAGTGTTCTTCCCATCTCAGTACGTCATCTCCCATCTTGGTTTCCCCTAGCGCATTTTAAAAGGATTGGGAAGAAATGGAGGGCACTTATAGATGACGTTGGGAAGACGCCGCTTGATTTCGTTAAGAATCAGATAGTAAGCCATTTGCTTCGCGCGATAACGCGTCGTTTACAGTCTTTAGATGCAAGGAACTGCCCCGCTCTCCTTCGTAAGAGACCTACTAGAAGAAAGAGGGCCGGAGATGACTCCCGCCGATGAGTCTCTGATTCAATGGGCGGCCGTTGGCGTGTATACAGGGGGTGCTGATACCACTGTCTCGGCCATATATTCTTTCTTTTTAGCAATGACGTCACATCCAGAAATACAAAAGCGAGCTCAATCTGAACTGGATCACGTTCTTTGTAACGAGAGGCTCCCAACCTTGCAGGACCGACAAAATGGCCTATTCCCATACATCGATGCGTTGGCGAAAGAGATAGTTCGATGGGCGCCTGTGGTACCCGCAGGACTCCCGCATGCTTTGAGAGAAGAGGATGAATATCGCGGGTGGAGGATTCCCAAAGGCTCGCAGATATATGCAAACATATGGTAGGTTTGATCGCTTAGCCAATGGCCGTAATTTCTTTTATTAAAAGGATCCTACAGGGGGATTACTCGGAATGCTACCATGTATCCATCTCCCCACGAGTTCAGGCCTGAGCGCTTCCTCACCAAAGCCCAGGGCGGGGATTGTGAGACAGAAAATGATCTTCCTCTCGACCCAACCAAGATCATATTTGGTTACGGGAAAAGGTAAACAATATGCGTTAAGAGTTGTTTCTGTTCTTACCTAGTCCCCCAACAGAAGCTGCCCAGGACAACACTTGGCTGAACTTTCTATCTGGATCTCAATTGCCATGTCCCTTGCCGTATACAATATTAGCGCCATTAAAGGGCACGAACCTTCGGTGTATGACTGTGAACGTGGGGTGGTCGCGTATGTCTTTGCTTAGTTTCCTGCCAAGATTATCATTGATTTTTCTCTCTTGTATCCAGACATCCGAAGCCTTTCAAATGTGAAATCAGTGTTCGTTCGACGAAAGCAGAAGAATTGATCAAAGCTATACCCGACCATGATGTTACGGCCTGGATGCATCCACTGCCGAAGAAGCAAACGACGAAAGAATAGGCATTCGCCCCCCATCTTCCGTCATGGATCATTAAAATCTGTTCATTCAAGTGATAGTCAGCTGAAAACTTTTGGGGATGCTGACGACTGTTATTGTGGCGGGGATCTCGATATCAGCCAAGTTACTGTACTAAAAGGACCATAGCGGATGGTCCCCTGTCCCCGGGGTCCACGGCCCCGGAATATTTTGCGGATGGTCCCTTGTCCCCGTGTATGTGTTCGCACCAATAAATGATCAGAATATTCCGAAAAATCGTAAATTTATTCTCAAGTGTGTCAAATCAATATATACGACCATCCGATTCCTGGGTAACCCAAAACAAGCGAGAACTCTGCAATTTAACGTGTTTTAAGTGGAATATTTATGTGTTGTCCCTTGTCCCCGAGCGTCCCGCCGCTTCACCGCAGTGTGTTTTTCGCTGTCCCCTGTCCCCACCTGCTCCGCAATGGTTCTTTTAGTACAGTATAATGGGGTGTTCAATCACTTCGATAGTCTCTTCATACATTTTGTGCCTCCAGCTTCGTCGAAATACATGTATACCAATTTGTCAGAGACATACTAGTCAGAATACAATAGACAGACCGCTGAGAAACCAGATGGTGTCGAAGTTGTCGGCAAATGCCAAATTGACGCTCTGTCGTCAGTCTCCTTGCAATGGCTCGGGTCTCGATAGACCAGATGACGAGCTAGTATGGAAATCAAGGTCAAAAAACGGTCCCCATACCAGCCAGCTCATCGGTAGCGGATGGGAAAGATGATAGCACCTCCCGGGTTCTACGCTCGCGCTTCTAATTCTCGGAACGGCGGCGTTCAATCTGCTAGCACCGTGGTAGCAGTCGTCATATAGGTCTCATCTGGTATTGTGTGAAAGTGTTTGAGTTGACTGTGGTCTGTGATCGATGTAAGTGGTCTATCAGCTTTCAAAGTAAATGGCCCTCAGATTGCTCAGGCTCTCGCACATCGAATCCAAAAACGTTTATTGCGTAATGGCGGTCCTAAAGATCTTCTAGTGGTGTTCAATATCGTCATAAAGGCAATTGGAAGAGATTCAGTCGGCCACTAAGCCGGATTTCACCCAAGGCACCGGGCTTGCTGGCCCACGCGACTGTCCCAGTCTGAGCTACATTTGATAGGGGTCGCCTTTCTTCAAAACTCAAGCTCACCCACCATGTCGGATGTTCAGACACTCACGCTTGTCGCGCTGCTATGCACAGGGTGCTATTTCTTATTTCGCCTTCTCTATTCGTCGAAGCCTCGCCCACTACCACCAGGTCCGAAGCCACTTCCGGTGATCGGAAATGTTCTGGATATACCCAAGTCACATGAGTGCTACACGTATCATGAATGAGCTAAGAAATACGGTATGTTTGCTCAACGGCCCTGTCTGTCTTGATTCAATTTTAATGTCTTGCAGGAGATGTAGTGCATGTGTCGGCACTGGGACAGCCGATTATCATCTTGAATTCCCATGAAGCAGCCACGGACCTTCTTGTCAAAAAAGCAGCTATCTACTCGGATCGACCTACGACGACAATGGGCGGGAAAATGTAATTTGCCTTTCTCCTCCATCCGATGAAGACTTATCCCCTGCTAGCGTAGGATGGGAAAACTCCATACCTCTCCTCCAGTATCACCGGCAATTGATAACTATGCGACGCTGGTTCAGCGTTTTGATGGGCACGCGCTTGTCAACACATTTCTGGGACGTTGAAGAGCAAATGACGAAGCGTTTCATTCGGAAGGTTTACAATGACGTCAAGAGTGGGGATCGCGAGGGCCGTAATCTGGAGAAGAGAATTCGATGGACCGCTGGCGCTATTATCCTCCGTATTTCCTGTGAGAATCTGAGCAATTCTTTCCACCTTACCAACTGTGCTCACTATACTTGAAGATGGATATGCTGTTGCCGACGAAAATGACCATCTGATCAATCTCGTGGCCGAAGTCGTAGAATCATTCTCTCGATCGATGGAACCTGGAGCATGGACCGTTGATTTACTTCCTTTCTGTAACCCGTCATCCTATCTCTCAAAACCGGTGCTGAGACTGACCACCTCTTCTCTTCGTAACAGTAAGATGTATTCCGTCTTGGTTTCCCTTCGCCGAGTTTCAGAGGATAGGCAAACGTTGGAAGAGCCTTGTGGAAGCTGCAGGGAGGATACCCCTAGATATGGTCAAGAAGCAGATCGTACGTTTATTTGACAATGCTTCCGACAAAGAGCCTGACGATCAATAGGTGCAAGGAACTGCCCCTTTGTCTTTCGCCCGGGAGCTACTGGAGGAGCAGGGCCCACAGATGACTGCTGAAGAAGAATCAAGCATCAAATGGGCAGCAGTCGGAGTATATACCGGAGGCGCTGATACAACCGTCGCAGCCATATACTCTTTCTTTCTGGCCATGGCATCTTTCCCGGAAATACAAAAACGCGCTCAATCTGAATTGGATCGCGTTTTGTTGGGCGAAAGACTTCCGACATTGCAGGACCGACAAGATGGTACTCTCCCGTATATCGATGCACTGGTGAAAGAAGTAATTCGATGGGCGCCTGTGGGTCCAGTTGGTGTTCCGCATGCGCTCAGACAAGAAGACGAGTATCGAGGATGGAGGATTCCGAAAGGCTCATATGTTATTGCCAATGTTTGGTACGGGTGATGTTTTTCTTGTATTCGTCAATCTTGACTGATTGACGGAATAGGGGAATTACGCGAGATCCTACCTTGTATCCAAATCCAGATGATTTTCAACCAGAGCGGTTCCTGACCCATGCGCAAGGAGGCAATTGTGCCACAGCGGGCGATATCCCCCTTGATCCCAGTAAGATCGTATTTGGATATGGAAAGAGGTGCGGGCCAAGTGTTCGAAATTATTTATGTCTGATTCACTTCTCCTTTCAGAAGCTGTCCAGGACAGCATTTGGCAGAACTTTCGATTTGGATATCAATAGCTATGACCTTATCGGTGTAAAAGGTCAATGCTATCAGCGGCCACGAGCCCGTGCTCCATGATTACGATGCCGGCATCATTGCGTACGTCTATCTCCTTCCGATTATTGTACATAGCTTGACTTCGATGCCTTATATGTCTAGACACCCCAAACTATTCAAGTGTGAAATCAGCGTCCGCTCTCCACATGCAGAAGAATTGATTAACAGCATACCTGATCATGATGTCACGGTTTGGATGCACCCGCCTCCAAGGAAACAGGCATCGGTTGAGTAAATGTCCAGCTACAGTGTTGACGCGCACGTCGGCAATTCAGGAATCCAGTGTCAAATCAGATGAATAGACTGTTCTGCCATATATGTGCCCGAATGCATATGTATCCTATGGCTTGAGAGCCGGCTGCAGGCTGGAGAAAGTTTTCGGAGTTAAGACTTTTAAGAAGTTCGACTCGTTAGGACCTAATATAACGAGCTGAGTTATTATCTGTTTTACGTCGATAAACCCGGATGTGTAGATAGAACTTCCTTCAAAGATGCAATATACATGTAGGAATACGGTCGAGCTAGGGTCCATAATCATAGCTTCGGACTATCGGATCGGAACGCTTCAAGTTGCTTCCGACTCCCATCTTCTTCCCTCAACAAGGCCTCAACTCCGAGCCCTGGTCCGAGTCACTGAACTAGAACATGAAGCCAATGATCCTCGAACCCGTAGAACCTGATAATTATGTCCATCAGTCCTATACACCGCTCGCTTAATTTTGTAACCATATATACTTATACAGCCGAGAGCGTATGAGGTCACTCACGAGACCACGCTGGCGGCTCAAGAATCGCCTTCCTTCTGTCCTACTCTCGACGTCTAGCTAAAGTGAACAAGATGTCGGCTAATCTGAGTGTCACCTATCTCGCTCTATTATCATTGTCAATCTATCTCGTCCATCGAGTGTTTCGTGCTTGGAATCGTCTTCCACTCCCTCCAGGTCCGAGACCTCTTCCTTTGGTTGGAAATATCCTGGATATGCCGAAATTCTACGAATGGTACACATATCATGAGTGGAATAAAAAATATGGTGAGTCACAGGCTAAAAGTCAGACACGCTGATTGAATATTTAAATGATCTAAGGCGATGTCGTTCACATATCTGTTTTGGGGCAGTCCATTGTAGTCCTAGGCTCGCATGACGCAGCCTTGGACATGCTAGTAAAGAGAGCAGCAATTGCATCTGACAGGCCTGAATTCACAATGGCTGGGAAAGTGTACGTTCTTCGAAGAGTATCCATATGCAGCTTCAAACCTCTTTCTAGGGTTGGTTGGGAACCGACAGTGGCTCTCTCCCAATATGATCTTCGGCTGAGAAACATACGACGGTGGTTTAGTCTCGTTATGGGAACTCGCTCCTCAACACATCTGTGGGACGTGGAGGAACATATGACGAGAAGATTTCTTCGCAAGGTTTACAATGACTTGAAAGACGGAGATCACGAGGGAAATAAATTGGCGGAGAGAATCAGATGGAACGCAGGGGCAGTCATTCTTAGAATCGCATGTATGTTGTCGTCACTCCGGCTTTTCTTGACCGCTCACTGAGCTTTCACTCATTCCCCTCAGACGGATATCCTGTTGCCGAAAAAGATGACCACCTAATAGACACCATAGGAAAGGCAATGGATGCATTTTCTCAGGCAATCACCCCTGGTGTCTGGGCTGTTGACTTCATACCTGCTCGTAAGTCGATGGGTGTTGTGTCCGAGGCTGTGGCTCGATATAACGCTGACATTTCGTGCCTTTTGAAGTCAGACATCTCCCAAGCTGGTTCCCATTTACCTCATTCAAGGAACTCGGCAAGCAGTGGAGCGCACTCACGGTAACCGTCACTCGGAGTCCCCTAGACTTTGTGAAGAAACAAATCGTCAGTTCACCAACATCTGAAGACAGCGGTAGTTTTAATCAGTCATGTTCTGTTCTCGCCCAGATCCAAGGCATTGCGCCTTTCTCATTTACCCGCGACTTATTAGAAGAGGCCGGCCCTCAAGTTAGCGCACAAGAGGAATCTGACATAATGTGGGCTGCGAACTCGCTATACGGCGGAGGTTCAGATACCTCTGTGGCGCTCATTTATTCCTTTTTCCTGTTGATGACTTTGCACCCCGGAATACAGAACCGAGCTCAACTCGAACTAGACCAAGTGTTGAACGGAGATAGGCTACCCACGTTGCAGGATCGCCAAAACGGCACCTTCCCCTACTTAGACGCTCTTGTGAAAGAAGTCACTCGATGGGCACCCGTTGTTCCGGCGAGTATACCGCATGTCATACGAGAGGAGGACGAATATCGAGGATGGAGAATACCCAAAGGCTCCTTTATAATCGCAAACCTATGGTAAGGAGAGAGCTGACAATAAGGACATTATCCCTTCATTCTCTGATTTAATCTTCAAGGGGAATCAGCCGCGACCCAGCTATATACCCGAGCCCTGACACTTTCCGACCTGAAAGATTCTTGACGAAAGCTCAGGGAGGCGACTGTGAGACGGAGGATGACCTTCCACTGGATCCTCGCAAGATTAACTTTGGCTATGGAAAGAGGTGATGCTCTTATGTAATCACGTGCTGTGCAGAGATTGACTCTCCTGCCTCAGGAGTTGTCCAGGACAACATCTAGCGGAGCTCTCTATCTGGCTATCAGCGGCTATGGCTCTTTCGGTTTTCAATATCAACGCTATCGAGGGACAAGAACCTTCACCATACGAGCACGAACCTGGAATAATTGCGTGAGTCTCTGCAATGGCACGAATGCTGGACATCATATGACGGATGTTTTTGAAATTCCTTAGACACCCGAAAGCTTTCAAGACCGCACTCAGTGTACGTTCGGAGAAAGCCGAGGAGCTCCTGAAATCTATCCCTGATCACGATGTCACGGCATGGATGCATCCGTGGCCAAAGAAAGACGGGTTTGCAGAGTGATACACCCTGGATGGGAACTTCCTCGAGAATTGACGAGCATAATTTTAATCCTACACCTTTCTTCCAACTCGTAACATGTCATTTGACGCGCAATTTCCATGTCTAAGTTGCCATTCTGGGTGAAGAGACAAGATAATCAAGTCTCCGAAGCCTTCTTACTACACTATGTCTTCCTCAACTGTACTACTAGTAGTCTAACAGAGCAATAGCTATGCTGAGATCGGCCTTGATCTTCTGACTCTGTACTCCAGCCTGTACGATGCGTAATTCTCGCTGTACAGCCTCGAGGGTTGCCGAGATCGACATGCGCTTGCAAGCCAGGCACTCTAGAGACGCCAAAACCTGGCAGTCTTGAACTGGGAGTTTTCTGAGATTTGGGCAAGCGATGGCAAGCTGCTCTTTGTAAATGACTTGAAGACGGTGCCATAACGCACGATCCATCGATCCTTCTGCGGGCCTAGGGCCTATCCCAATTGGCGCCATGAACGCGGACCAGAGAGGTACTACAGCGCTGTCCTGCCAGTTGATAAGTCCTGACACTGTGGTCGGATCATGTTCAGAGACAATCATGCTTGCTATGTCTGTCCGTGGATGTGTCAGGGTCGGTCGAGATAATGATGCATGCCTCGGGAAAGCCTCATCAAGTTGTGATGCCACTTGAAAGACATATTCTTGAATTGCCACAAATGCATCGTACCACACCATAGGGTCTGAATTCCCGCTCATGGCGGGATTTTCGAACAGAGGATAGCGAACTCTCTCTCGCAGGTAGATGGACTTCCCCAGATCGGAGCGTAACCAGGATAATTCGCGATGAGCGAGAGCCCGAAGATATTCCTTCGAAGATCTCCACGGTCCCTGATCGACAATATCGTATTCACCATGCCCGATAGTCGATCTGCTCAACATGGGGCCAACGACGATCTTTCCATTCTTGCTTTCAATGAGGCTTCCTAACGAATCAAATTCGAGATTGAACAGTCGTGCAACCGCCGACACCATCGAAAGAACTGCCGTTGTCCGTTCAAAAGGAGCTAGACGAAGCCACAAAGACGACAGAGAAACGCCCTCGATCTATACACACAGATTTTTTCATCAGAAAGCATGCCTCAGTAAATAAAAAACTAACTCGCCTGGTCCATAACAATGTAAGGCGCTCCCGTCGGATTATTGAGGTCGCTGTTTGCATCAATTACTTTCGGAACGTAGAGACTTGTCATTGTTCTTATATATCTCATAGTAGAGATCTAAATAAACTGTTAGGTTGTTATTCGATTTGATTTAGAATTTATATCACCTCTGACTCGACTCTCCATGGAAGTCGAGACCGGTATAAATCCTCCAAACCCTTAAAACCATTCCCGAACCATGCAGTCACAGGTTTGGAGAACTCCATTTTTATGAGATAGTGATGTCCAGTATTCAAACTGGCCCGATAAATCTATGTATCGTCTCATAACCGTCCTCAAGTATAGCCGCCACTGACGCACCTGGTTTTCGTCGTCTGAAGCCACAGTGGTGAGTGATATGTTCTGTAAAACATTAAGATCTCCACTCACTTTCTTCGACTTGATACATTAACATGCACGGCGCTCCGATCGCGTTTTCCAGAGCCCTCCGCATTTCCGCAATATTAAGTGTAGAACGTCTCCAAATCGCGAAATCTCTCCTTGAAGGTGACAAACTCAGCTGGACATCATTGGCCATCCACATATTCAATTCCAGCTCTGATAATTGATCTGGATTCACAGGGAATACATATTGCGGGATGTTCATCTCGAGTGGTTGAGTGAAGAAAGGCGAAGGACAAAACAAGGAAAGGACTAGACAAACAAAGGGGGGTATCAAAGGAGCTACCGGAGTATCGCCGCGTGGCATTGTTCGGTGCACCGGCTTAAAGCCGAAGCATATCTTAGCCTTGGAAAAGGACAGCAAATATGCATTATGTACGCTACAGTGTAATTTCCAGCCGTTATATCGATGAGGATTGAAGTGACAGTAGATCAAGGATGTTCGACACAAAAGAAGGTGGGTGTAGAAGGAGAATCTAGCAAGTGCTCGACGGTCAACGTGCGGCAGGACCAGGAGACTCTGAGAGAAGCCCACGGCGCTCTTCATCACGGGCGTAACCATGTGTAGGTCCATTGGGACCAATCGATCTTCGCCCTCGGGATGTAGATGGCTGTCGGCTGAGACTTCGATGAGTCTGCTCGTACTGGGGATATGATTGAGTTGTAGAATGAGGAGGCGGATGTTGATATCCGGCGTGACTGAGTGTAGATGAATTGCGGCTATGATGTCGATGCATGGATGACGGTCGTCGAGGTTTACGACCACGATATACGATGGCTTGGCAAACGATTGTAACATCAAACATGAGGGTGCCGCCGGATCCCAAGAGGTATCTACATGAATGATGTTGATCAATGAAGTGATTGGGCGAAGAAGTTCTGATGGACGTACGGGATACTCTCTCGAATGAAAGCTGTTGCTTCTGCTTGTGGTAGATCGAGGTTCGGTGACGTCATGATAGAGAGGACATAGAAGAAGTTGCCAAGGAATGCGAAGATGAAAAGGTATATTGAAAGACCTTCCACAGATTTGCGGACGTACTAAGACGCCCAACTTCAGATTGATGTACAACGAGAACAGATCAAGAAGTACGTACATTTGTCCAGATCTGAGGCAGGCGGGAGGTAAGGTAGAGGGTAGTGCAAATCCATGCGGATATTCTTCCAATGATACGCTCCGTTGATGGACCATCGGTGTCATCTTCAGGTGGCGGCGGAGGGATTATGACAGGTTCGTCTTGAGTAGGGTCGGAAGCGGATGGGATGAAAGAGGGTGCAGCAAATTCTGAGGAAGAAGTCGGTACGTGCACGAGGACATGTCCTGAGGGCGATGAGGGAGGGTTTAACGAGGCGAGGGTGGTCGGAGAAGATGCAGGGTATAGCTGTCGGTTGGCAAAGGATCCAATTCCGAACAAGGCCCATACGCCCATGAACACGATCGACGCACTTCTTCTGCTCGCTCTAGACGTCCGCCTCGCTGCGCTCTCACTTCGTCCAAGGGAAATTGGTCGCGTTCTCCTGACCTCCTCCATACCAGACTCATCAATCCCAAGCTCATTCTCTCTCTCGACTTGATCTCGATATGGACTCGTATCGCGCGTCAAGGGTCGTCCTCGGGACATAGTCAAGTGCAGACTGGATCGTAATGATGCGCGTTCCGCCCGACCAACACTCCCTCCGCGATCTTGACTCCACGAGACATGCTTCCGTCTGCTCTTCCCCGTTCCCGTGAGATCAGAATGGAAACTAGCCGTCATAGCATCAAGCTGATCATCTTCATCAATGCCTGCTTCGCCTTCTTCTTGCGAACGCAGAGCGGAAGCTGCAGCTACGACATTTGCTGCCGTATTGGAAATCTCAGTGATTGCACGGAGATTGGGGACATCGGAAATGGGAGAAGTGTATTGTGGAGAGGTATGATCACCTAGAAGAGGTGAAGTTGGATGTGTTGAGGATGATGAAAGACCGCGCTTATGTGTATGGCGATGGGTGGAGATGGTGGCGGGAGGTGTATTACGGTAATACATCCAGTACTGCCCAAGCAGTGTCCCGTCGACCATGCAAAAGTAGATCGCCAGATACGTCTGGAAAGGTAGTTGATGGGTTAGGATGCAGCCGATTAGATTGGACGTATCCCCTTCCACCCTCGTCAGCTCGCGAGTCATCGACCAAGGCTCCTTCACTCACCTAATAACCAGTTGAATAAGAATGGTAAAGCAAGGCCGTCGACTGATCGCCGCTGATAATTCTTAATGCATTGCCTATAGTTTGAAAATAAAATATGACGATTGAGTAATGGTTGGACGTGGGAGATGATGGCGAGCGACTAACGGAAACTGAGCACCGAGCCAGCATCCAATTGAGCAATAGCCTAGGATTAGACTCAGGGCTTCTCCTCTAGACATCGTCGAGCTCTTGGTTGTCGTCTATGCCAACGTGCTGCTTCAGTGTAGCAGAAGAAAGGAGCAGTCCTAGTCGAGCGGCCTTAGCTTATCATCACTATTCGGATCCAACTGACACCCGCGGCGCCGCTTCGCGCGCGAAACTTTGGCTTCAAAAGTGTTACACAAGGCAGAATGCATTACAAAATGGAATACAAGTACTATAAAATCGTATAATGGATACAAGTCGACTACCCTCCGTTTCATTTATTCCTACAAGTAATCCAGCGTGTTAGAAAATGAAGATCGTTCTATATCGATACAGTGCCCGGATGGGAATATCGCAGATGAAATCCTTATCATGTGTTGAGAACTTAGCTGTGTTGGCCCACGTCCGGCGCGTGTCTGTATTGTCATATCCGAAGAGAAGCTCTCAAACCACACGGAGCGTTCGTCGAGGGCCACTCGTTGACCGCATCGCCGACTTTCTCCGTACAGCAGCATACGACGGAGGAGCATCTCCGCCACTTCCCAATGCGTCATCGACATTCACACGGAACGGTGAATGAGACATGGCTGAGGAGGGTGTCGTTAATCCAGTCGGACTCGTAGGCATGCTCGTTGCAGGCGTGTCCGTTTTATCCATTGATCTTCGTCTATAAAGCCCGGCTCCCGCGCCGTCGCTTGAGCTCGGTTGCATCCCCTGACTCGATAAGTCGTGTGACCAGTCATGAGAAGTCGTGTCGTCATCTTGCTCAATCATAAGCGGCTCCTGCTGCTGGTACTGATTGTTATATTGTCGTGGTCCTTTTTCTCGAGTGCTGGCATCGTCGATATGTGAATGGGATTCGGGGAGAATGAACGGCTCGGTTTGATACATGGAGGGAATGCCCGGGCTTCCGCCATGGAATGTGGCCCACTCTTGATTTGTGGACGGACTGGCCGCGAGATCAGTGCTGGAGTATGCAGCACCACCCGGCGAGGGTCGTTTAGGCTTCTGTCGGCGGCGCAGGCACAGAAGAAGCAGGAGAAGGAGGATAATGAGACCGGCGATCGCTCCGATGACGATCCCAGCTATCGCTCCACCAGAGATATGATGTGCCCTGGGAGCAAACGAAATTGAAAAACAAAAATTGGAAGATGTTTGCGAACGACTTACCCTGCTACATCGTTCGAAGAGCCGTTAGGGATGGTCGCATTAGAGTTAGAAGATGAATCAGTAGCTGTGGGGCTTGAACCTGAGCTGGACGATGATCCAGAGGATGATGTCCCTGATGTCGAACTTGCAGATTGTGAACCGGATGACGTTGAGGAAGCGGCGTTCGACGAAGAAGACGAAGATGCGGAGGAGGATGAGGCAGAGCTGGAAGACGAGCTTGAACTTGACGATGAAGACGAAGACGAAGACGTGGTGAAAGTAGCCACGCCTCCGGCAGCAGGTCCGGGGGTAGAACTAGGGGAATTGTCATTTAGACAGTTTGCATCTCCTCCACTAACACCCATCAAATCAGAGCTTCCTCCCGTCCCAGGTCCATTCTTATCGCCCGCAAGCACCATCATGGTAGGCTCATTTCGCACATCTCCATTCCAATCGATAGTCCCTCCGCCATCGCTCGAACTACCGATCTGGAAAGATTGGCCTCCAGGTATGATGCCCATGATGTTAACGGGAGGCTGAGCAGTATTGCTCCACGTAAATGCCACGTTGGTACATTGCTGCACCGAGGTGGGCGACATGTAGAAGAAGAATTCTGGAGAGACTGGGGATTTGTTGAGGCAGGAGGAATCGGAGGACGAGGCTACATTAGTGACGAAAGTGGTGCCGCCAGAGCCAAAGCCCGAATTATCGCTGAGGACTGCAACAAACTTGGATTCGGCGGGGAAGTTGAGAGTGAAGGATAGTGAGGTGCCTGAGTTCTGTGTGACTGAGATGATTTTGCGAATTTCAGGATCAAGCGATCCGACAGGAACAAGAACCAATTCATAGGGCGGATTTCCTAGGAGAAGAAGAAAAAAGTCATTCTCTATAGCGTTGCTTAGCGATAAGGAATATACCTCCGTTCCATGTCACTGTCGTGTTAGCACATTGCGTGGGCGTCGATTCAAACTCCCAAGAAAATCCTGAAACCTGTGTCGCCACCAGGACAACAGCTACAATAGTTTGAAGTAACTTCATGGAAGGAAGAGAGATAGTTGACGGAAAGTGGGCCCTGCCTTGACAGACAGCCCCATAGAGCGTGGAGTTGGCGCCGTCATCGATGGTCCTGTCATAGGGCCCACTCCAGGCGTCAAAGTTTTCCCGCACGTGGCTTTGTGCGTCGGAGTTAGAGCATCGGGCATCTCGGGGATTTTGCCGTAGGACCCTGCTCAACCATGCCGGCACCTGTTTGCTGAATCGAGGAACGGGAGTCAAAAACAGATAGGCCTCATGAAACGGCACCGACGCTGTCCAAGATGAGTGAAAACAATAGCAGAATAAGCTGACAAACGTAGCGCTCCTACCGCGATCATTGTGAGCTTCTCGTAGTTTTGGGGAACAAAACCATTTGATGCCGCTATCTTGACAGGATGTTGTGACAACCATCGATTGCAGCATTCGTTTTAAGCGTACAATAAGAAAGTACAAGGATCGATCTTGGGACCTTGAGGAAAAACAAGCGCGTGCATAGGCACACATGAGAATACCTGGAAACCCGCATCAGCTCCCTACGAAACTGCAGCCGAACGGAGCCAAGTGGTGATGTGTAGATGACTGTGATCCCAAATAGTCTCACGCACCCAGATAGGAACAAGGCGAGAAGCACGGACATCCCGGATTAGGGAAGGAGTCAGTGCTGCCACTATTTTGCTGGTCAGCAACACGTGTTGTTATGAGCCCGAGCGCACCGCATATAATCGCTCGCCATAGCAGATGGATTCTCTCAATACAAACATCATCCTCAATCCCAGACTTTAAAAATGCGCCCTCCTTCCAGCAACACCGAATTACTATCTCTCCTCGCGCAGGAACTAGAACAAGACGTCGAGGTCCTGGAAGCATCCATGGCCATCGCAAACCATCCGATCTATCACGACAGAGGAGACGTATCCGAAGATGAAGAGGGAGAACCCCCGGTGCGCTCCTCCATGACATACTAGATTGTTTTTCGAAAGCTCACTATCGATGCAGGTCGTCGTTGAACAGATCCCATCGGTCCTGCGGCCGATACTGTACCACGCAATCAAACAAACCGAAGACGCTCTACGCTGCCTGAATAATCAGCTGGAACGACTCAGTGTCGATGGAGTGAGACTCTTCGACCCAATGGTCATGAGATTCTACGACGGGATCGACGCTCGTTCACATAACTTCATCGCCGCCATCTCCGAAATTCTCTTCGCCATAGTTTCATGGCCTGGCATCGACAATGAACATCGCGTCGCCGCCAGAAATTGGCAACTGGCAGTTCGCGAAGGCAGCAAACCACCCAGTGATCAACTTTCCGTCGAATTGGCCGATTCGGAAGTCGAAGATGCCCACTTCACTTCATCAATCGTCCACGAACCGAACGAGCCATTCATGTGGAGTGCATTCGAGACCACCGTGGAGAGTATCGGCGGGTCAAGTAGTCCGATACCTGAGATACCGAAGGTGCCAGAGCCCCAGAACCGGACCATCGATCTAGACGACATCGATGAAGGCCCAGCACGGATGGGTCTACTCTTCAAAAATGACAAAGTCCAGATCTGGTACCGCAAAACCGACGGAGAAATCATATATTTGGGATCCCATTCATGGCACGGAGAGCCTGTTTGGTTCATCAACGCCTTTTTAGCCTTGACTCGTCTGTCGAGGATCGATCTCGCAAGCGACTATGGGATCGGCGTAGAAGACCCTGACAAGCGCACAGTGACCATTCGAACGCTTTCGGATCAGTCCATCGAGATAGGGCTAGTCATCGACTTCAAGCCGCCTCCCGTTCCTCAGTACCTTTGCGATCGAGGTCCTTACACCTGGACTACCAGGTACCTCGGAGAAGGCATCACATTCGAAGACTCCCGTTTTGGTACATATCACGGAGGTCGAGGCACTTTTAGCGTCCCGATAAATCCGGACGACGTGCTGACGGAGCGTGACCTTCGTGAGGTACGCTTCATGAATTCGTGGATGCAGCGCCGTTTCGATCCGTGACTTCGTTACCAGTGTGACTGAGTGTGTAGACAGCTCGAGGGAGACGAACTAATGAAGAAAGCGTCAGGGACGTATTCTTCATACTCTTGTATCAGTAGACAACGCGTCCACGCCGTACACAATATTGAACCTTGAATATCAGTGTTTCCTGACAGTTCTTTCTTGCCAACTTGGCTTCGTGAAGACAAAGCCAGCCATTTTCGCGAAGCCAACTACTCCTAGTCGCATGAATTTATCGGATTTATCGAAGCGAGCCATGACTTACCTGTTCCAGGCTTTCCCATTCGGTATCTCTTGTATTTCCTCGTGGGCGCAGACGAACCGGCGGAGATGCAAAAAGTACAAATAAGCCGTTTCTGGTTGAATATTGCGTCGCCGAGATAGCCGATGGGTCGGAAATCGGATGTAAATGAAGCAGCGAATCTTTAAAAAAAATGGGTCGACGTTGGAGGTTTGAGAGTGAGGCCGCAGTGAGAGCAGACCTCGAGTACTGAGCGCAGATATCAGCAGACCTTACATGTAATTTCATGGGCTACTCCCCAAATAGCTCGTCAAAGTTCCAGTGTGTCGGTCACCTGGCTTTGAAACAGGGTCTATGCGATCCTTGACATCTAGAAGATTGAATCCACGAACAGTTGTTGCAAGGTTTCTGTGAAAGAAGAGGTGTTTCCATGACCGCTGATGAGACGGCTCTGATTGAGGATATCTTTAGCTGCTGGAGAAATTCCACAAAAAATGAAAATCAGTCACCGCATATATGCACACTAAACCAACGCATTCTCGCAAAAATCACTTTGACGCGCCAAGAATCCCGCAGAGCATCGTATAAGGCTCTTGTATGAGGGATGATCTGTCATATACAGACGTGTGAAGAGCGCTGCAACCTTCGATCGTCGGATTCGCTCTCACAATCTGATATTGTGACCAATGAAAAAGTTCTGGAAAGAGTCACTTGGGTGCCAAAAAAGACGATTCCTATGAAGGCAAGGCTTTCTAAGGCGCCACGGCACTGAGATTAACCTTTAGTAAAAGAAACATATCTTCAGTGTTGCAGCACTGCTGCAGGCCTTCACCTTGGGAAATAGGGATCAAAGAGGAAAAGGTCACTTGCGTGGACATGGTATGGATTTCCTCGGAATTATTGGATACTATAATATAGGCTGAGTCTTTCTGATCGTTGTCAACCATCAGGCAAGCCGCTATGCGCACCTTTTAGTCTTAGCGCTGACATCCGCAGGGCGCTTCAACTGTCCAACTCAATCTCGAGCTCGCTGCTCACTGGTCTGCGTAGTACTGGCCCACTTTGTCATCGATGAATCTATATCAGCAATGTGATGGCGTTTGAAGGCTGTCTGTAATCTGCAATTCATGTTATTGGTTCGAAACCTGGAGATAATTCCGAATTCCGTCACCGATTTCTGTCCTTTACACGACCAACGCTGCCCTGACTCGCATTCCGTGCTCTCTGGTTCTTCGAGCTCACAAAAGTGTCTACGGCCTGGGATATTAAGACGAAGTCTGTGCCTATGTCTCCTTCGTCGAAGCTGTAGAGACTACCCAAATCCCAAGATCAGCGAGAGTGGAGACCGTTCAGACGTTCTGTGAAATGTTACGGGTGGATGTCCTACATTTGAATAGCAATGGATCAGAGGATATGGAAATGAAGCACCTCAGTGAGTCCCACAGCTATCTACTCTCTATTTCTCATGCACCATGCTCATTTACCCCGTCAGTCTTCTTGGCAAGTTCTTGCTTGATGTTGTTTACAGTCGCCACGCTCTCGATTTAGCTCTTCTCACATCGAAGAAAACATAAACCAAATGATTCAGTGCAGGAGGTTAATCCCAAGTTCCTCAAAGTCGTTGCTCTGCGACAGTCGCAGAATAAGCAGGGGTCCCGCCAGAATATGAACTTGAGGCGGTCCGAAGTTCCGAATTCGGCCAATTCGGCGTTCTTGTTCCAACCTCGAGTCGATCTTTCACACCTCAATTGAGGCGAACTGATCGGATGCGATGTCGACTATGTGCGAACCACTGCACAAGCTGTCAAAGAAATCCCTTACCCAAGGGCGCAACCTGTTCCTTTGGGGGCACAGGAATCCTGCAGCTGGCGAGCTCGGCAATCCACTCAACGGAGGTCAATTGTTCACCTTGTTTCCGAATCCTACTGAATCAACTGCAGGATTCAATGTGCAGCTTTTCCCTCACATGTCGATTAACACTTTGTATCGATGGATTCGCCTCGTCACCGGTACTACAGACCCTTTCGAACTGCGACCAGTCACCATCAAGACAGTCCCAACCGCTTTTCTTGGCTACGCCGTCGTCCATACCACATCCCCTGCCCTTCAGGAATCCTCAACTGAAGTACCGCCTGCTGGTGACTATGGGGCTTATTACCCGAGCTTAGCTGTGAGGCATGCTGTCGAGATTCGTAACGCGAAATCTATTCAAGAGGCATATAATGAATATTGTGGAATTACTCCTTCGGAGGATGAAGGTGACATATTAAGGAGGGTCCCTGGCGAGTGCAGATTCATAAGTTCCTTCTTTGGTCTAAGTCAACGGAGAGTAGTCCCCAAGTCCACCGATTCCATGATTTTGCGAAGCCTCGAAAGTCAACCGTCCTTAAGTTATATCTTATCCAATTTTCCTGGACCTCTGGTAGATTATGTGTGTCCTCCGGCTTTCTTCCTCGGCATTTTTTCATCCTCCAAAGAATGTGATGCCGTCAGATGTCAAGGATGCCGTGAAACAACGAAGCAGGGTGTGCGAGCTCTCGGGTACCCCCGGGGGTAATCATGGGGACTTGACTGTTGAATGGATATTTCTTCCATCGGAAGCCTTTCGTGTAGACATGAACAATCCTTTGCTCTCTCTTCGACCTCGCTGACATCGTGCCCAGCTCCCGGAAAATTTATCGTTCAACTTCGATCCCAGTCCCTATGTCGTGCCACAGAACGCTATTTATCTTCATCGTAACTTGGTGAAGCCCCTCACAGACAATGCTATCGGAGTTGATGTTGAGGTGCGAAAGTGCATAATCTTTGATGTCCCACTGATGATACCCCAGGACGATTTCCGAATCGTGCGATTTGTTGGTGATTTAGATCTGCAAGGCCTAAGCCTTCCGTCCCATGTGTCACAGGCTCAAACCCAGCGTTTTGATACGGCTATGAAAGAATTCCTGCGGCAGCATTTTGTATGGTGTTTGCGCGTGCATATCTGTGGTGGAGACGTTTTAGAGGACTTCAAGGAAGAAGACATAATCGAGACAATGAGAGAACTGGGTTTCCGCGTTGGATCTGACGATGAAGAAGTCGAGACCCCTCCGCTGGATGATCCTCTATGGCAGACTGAGATTGGTAAAGTTTGCTGGGAGATGCGTGTGCGCTCATCTCTCGCAGGGTATAGGTGACATTGCAAAGATTACCGTCGGTAGCGAAGAACCCCCCCTCCTCACCCCACACAATGACCTGTCCAAGGTCTACCTGCCACACAATCAGAACACTCCATCAGAGACTCGGAATCTGTACATCACTGTCTAGAATTCTCTTGGATGAATTAGTAGAGGGTAGTCTACGGTATATGTACACAAAGGCGCCGCGAATCACATAGTTGCAGCGAGATTCCGCAAAGTATCCTCCTCGAGGGCCCTGGACAAGTTTTCCACGGCTTACATCACTTGAAGTAGACGACGCGGCGAGACCTCAAGCCCAGATCTGTACAGATTCTTGGAGATTCGTTCCCCTACTTGCGCTACTCTAAGAAGTTTTGAATTGTTTTGCTGAACCGATTGTCACCGACGGGGACAGCGGCTCCTCTACATTGCGAAGCAGAAGACGTAAGTCGAAGCATGACCTTTCCCTTATGGATGGACAGATTGTGAATCCTTGACGGGAATATCTTTGTTTGAGCCGGCTACTTGTCTCGCCGTGTCTTGGGCGGCGTCAGTTGACAACTCAGTTAAGGTTTGAGCCAAAATGGCTCTCGCGCGGATTCGAACCCATTGATCGGGGCTCGGAGTGCAATTCGGAAGCTGAGTCGTTCTTCTCCCACTCTTGCTCCCACTTGCAGGGCGTTCATGCACCCGTGCCTGTCAATCTGTCTGTCGTGGGTCGTAGTCCATACATCGTCCATGAGCCAACATTATTAACCATCTATTGCTACAGAATATCGACCTACCTAAAAGACTTCAACTGCAATTTCGAAGTGGCTTAGACCATTTCTGCCGTCATCGCTACTATTAGTACATGCTGTTGACTTTGGCAGGTCTTCGATGCTCAATCAGGGCCAGGGCTTGATTGAACTATACGTACACGGAATGGAAATTTCAGCGCTGTCTAGGTGTGGGATGATCCGATCAATGGCCACGATGAGTCCCATTGAGTGGATCGTCAGATCCGTGGATCCAGAGGCGTTCTGTTATCAGAGCGATGCTCGTAACTGCTTGGACTAGCATGGATTGTGGCATTCATTCTCACGTATCTATAGGGGACCTCCAGAACTATATATATCACCCTTCGTTGCCCCCCAAACCGCTGCATCCACCTGGATTATGCATCTCTCACTCAGGTCACTAGTGGCCTCATTGCCGCTCGGAATATCTCTGCTTCGATTTTTCGGGGCGGAAGACACGTCTCAATTGCCTCTGGAAGATATCGCGGTCATTCAGCAGCCTAAAATTCCAGGCAGAAATGGAACGCAAGTTTATGGCCTGGAGCTAGGAACAGGCATTGCGGCACCAGATGGATTTCCGAGAAAGTGAGTTTTTGAATACTCTCGCATTCGCTGTATGTGTTGACGTCGGCTTCAGAGTCGTGACTGTTAACGGGAAATTCGGCGCTCCTTTGCTTACCGCCTGGAAAGGCGACCGTATCCTCGCCAGTGTTCACAACTCCATTTATGACAACGAGATCTTCCAAAGTACATCCGTGGTAAGTTTGAATTACTCGTCATAAATGCATCGTTCTGAGATTGGCTAGCACTGGCATGGAATGTTCCAACACCGTTCCAATGCTGAGGACGGTGTCGGCTGGGTCACCCAATGTAAGTCGTCCATATATCTTCCTCCTTATACGGAATGCTCATTATTTCATCAGGTCCTATCATACCTGGACTGGGCTTCAACTATGATTACAGCACGGCTGGTCAAACAGGGTACGTGCCTGGCGATCGTCCACTTCTGGCGCCAACAGTCTCATTCATCATCAGGACGTACTGGTATCACAGTCACGTATCAACTCAATATTGCGATGGATTGCGCGGAGCGCTAGTCATTTACGACCGAAACGATCCTATGAAATACCTGTATGATTTTGACGACGGTATGCACGCTATTCACACGGGATGACTTCCGCTCAGTTCTGGGTAGAAAACACCGTAATTACCTTGGAAGATTGGCACCACGTTCCTGCACTCGCAGATTTCGATGGGACAACAATTTCGCCGTAGGTCATTCCTATGTCGTACTGAGAGCATCTATGTAATGACTCTCCAGGACGCCCGATGCGGTTCTTATCAATGGGAAGGGCCGTTATGCAAACCTCGTTGACCCGAGCTATCCAAGAAGCGTCAAATTGAGCGTGATCAAAGTAAGAAGAGGTTACACCTATCGGTTCGTACATTCTTGACATCACGTTCTCCTATTTTCGTTCGCTGACCTGCCGTTCCCAGCTTCCGCTTGATTAACTACTCGTGCTTATTGTCCTACAACGTGACAATCGACCGTCATAAGTTCTATGTCATCGAAGCCGACGGCGTTACGCACAAGCCGCTCTTAGTCGATTCGCTCGAAATTTTCATCGGCCAACGGTATTCCATTGTCGTTAAAGCTGATCAGCCTATCGACAATTATTGTAAGCCATTTTTCGCCTGCTTTTTTCTCAGTCGTGAATTATTATTTATAAGGGTTCCGTGCCGTGCCATCTAAGAATCTCACCAATCAAGCACTCTCCAGTCAGTATACTAATTACCCAGGAGCCTTTGCTTACACTCACAATCTGGGGCACAGCTGATGCTGGTCTAAACAACGCAATCTTCCGATATATAGGCGCTCCAGACCTAGAGCCGAAGACTACTCCCAACATCAGTCGCAAGCCACTCAACGAGTCCAGGTTGATAGTGAGTGTCGGGTAACCCCTCGGACGCCACCTAACCTACTCTCGCTTGAAGCCCTTCTACAATCCCGGAGCACAATACTGCAAGAACGTTCGTCCTGAGAATAACATCACCTTGGATATCGACTTAAACAAGGATCAGTTTGTGAGCCGATAATTCTCATGCTGCATCCCGGAATTGACCCTGACGCATAATGTTCTGGCACGACAGGGCGTTTATCATTGGACAATCAACAACGCGTCATTCACTCCTCCGCCCCTTCCTGTTCTGCTGCAGATCTTGAGTGGTGCAAGACAACCATTTGATTTCCTCCCGAACGGATCCGTGTATTCATTGCCCCAAAATACAGCAATAAGAATCAACATACCTGATACACACGGCATATTTGATGCGCATCCGTTCCATCTGCATGGTGTACGTCGCTATCCTGCGTCCTCTCGGTTTGTCATTGATGATTTGTCAGCATAACTTCGACATCATCCGCTCAGCGGGGCAATACGTTGAAAATTATGTCAATCCTCCGCGACGCGACGTCCGTCCTTTTCTCCCAGTCAATTCGGATTGCCTTTAAAATAATCTAACCTCATGATAGGTTGTTGCCGTCAGCGACGGCGGACCCCTGGGCCAAGATGGTCCTTCAGGTGTCAGCTTTTGCTTCCAGACCAACAATCCAGGACCTTGGATCTTGCATTGGTTCGTTCTATCTCGTACAGCTTCTTCGAGCATATACTGAATGTCGTCGATTTGCAGTCACATCGACTGGCACTTGAATCAAGGTCTTGCAGTGGTCATGGCTGAAGCCCCAGCTGCTGTTGTGTCGGGCCCCAATAGTGTCCACGTTCCTCCAGATTTGGATGATCTTTGTGTTGCTTTCAACGCTTCGGGTCTGCCCCCGATTTAATGACAAGTTGAATTCGGTCACTTTTTATTGCATCTGTCTCAAGAGCGACCAGTATATTTGCTAAATCTCCAGTTGTGCCCACTATATTCGATTCTTAGTCAAAGCCTGTGAACCGCATGCTAGTATAATCTGCATTGGAAGTTCAATAGGTTTTGAAGAACCCGTCTTGCAGTATTGAATATTGGATTTTGTCTTATTGCATAGAATCGAAGCTTCGGACGGAACAAGTCATGATCTGTATCAAGTTAATGCCAAATGAATTATGGTAGTTTCATATATCAAGCTGGGGGAAGCCCCGAATGATTGAATGCGACGCAAAGATCTTCCAATTCCGGCGGGATTTGAACGCTGTCCGGTCCGGACACAATATCGTCGGGTGCCTCGGCGAAGACCACAGCTAGTCCTTGAACGAAATGCCAATCAATGTGGCTACAACTCCCTGTTAGTGATGTTTGACGAAGAAGATACAAAAGGGAGACAGACCAGTGCAGAATCCACGGTCCAGGGTTGTCGGTTTTGAAGCAGAAGCTGACGCCCGAGGGGCCTGCCTGTCCCCCAGGTCCGCCATCGCTGACACCAACGACCTGAAGCCACAAAGTCAGGCCATATAGGAGGACAACACGAAGAGCATGATACATACGTCGCGTCTTGGAGGTGACCTATAATGAGCTTCATAACTTCCGGCCGGTCGTATAAGGTCGAAGTCGTGCTATTGATAACCAACGAAAAAGTCAGAATCTTGGGATGAAACCCCGCTGAACAATACAGTACGGCGTACACCGTGCAAATGGAAAGGGTGAGCATCAAATATGTGGTGAGTATCAGGTATGTTGACCCGTATCGCTGTATTCTTAGGTACGACATATACAGATCCTTTAGGCAAGAGATCCTCGGGCCTCCTAGCTCCGCTTAAGATCTGTAACAGCACGGGAAGAGGCGGAGGAGCGAATGAAGCATTATTCAAGGTCCAATGGTTGATCTCCTGGTACAGGGAGTGAGTAGCGGGGAAACGCCCAATGTCGGTCACGTACTGAGATATCTCGAACCAGGCCAATTTGCAACGTGATATTATGTTCGGGCAGCACGTTTCTGCAGTACTCTGCTCCGGGGTCGTAGTGAGGCTGCAGCCAGATTGAGGAATGCTAGAACGGCAAATTTGGAGGAGCTACACTCACACTTAAGGAAGACTCTTGGAGCGGACTGCGAATGATGATCGGTTCGGTAGTGGGCTCCCTGTCGGGAGCTCCCTCATAGCGGATGATGGCATTATTCAATCCAGGGTCGGCTAGTTCATTACCGAGTCAGCGCGTAATATTGAGAACTTCGTTGACCGCACTTGAATTGGCTTGATCTACGACCGGCTTCGACGGAACGGCACGGAACCCTAAGAGAAAGGTTTTAGAGTGAAGAGATTATACCGAAGAAGAAAATTACAATAATTATCAACGCGCTTGTTTGTCTCTAGTATGATGGAGTAACGTTGACCTGCGAATATTTCAAGTGAATCAGCCGGCTCATAATTTGTCGTTACGCCGTCGGCTTCGATGACCCAGAAGAACGGATGGCCATCAATCATGATGTTATAAGATAGTAGACAAGACATATTGATAATTCGGAAACTGGAACTGGAATTAACGCGGGAAGACGGATACAGGAGAAAACTTACCGATAGCGGTATCCATATTTGACATTTATGACGCTAAGTTTATTGTTCTTGCGATAATTTGGGTCCGACTCATTGACATATCGACCTTTTCCGTTGATGAGGACGGAATTGGGTACACTTCAGCCAATTAGCCAAATTCTTGAAGCTGAAGCGCTGAAATCCGAGTTCACTTACGGAGCAATGGTCTTCCCATCGAAATCAGCGAGAGCAGGTGTGTGATGCCAGTCCTCCAACGTGATGACAGTCGATTCTATTCCGAATAAATACGGGAATGCATGATGAAACGAAGGCCGTACCGTTGTCGACATCGTACATTTTGCGCCAGGGGTCGTCAGGGTCGTAGACGACAAGGGGGCCGCGGAGTCCATCGCAATATTGTGTTGAGACATGGCTGTGATACCAGTACGATCTATAGATCATGTTCAGTCGATGAGTTAGATGCCACACCAGAGATCACGACTCACCCAGTCTGGCCACCGGTGCTAAAGTCATAGTTGAAACTCAAGCCAGGGACTATTGGACCTACAAAGAGAGAGATGAGAAGATGGAAGCAGGTAGGACGGCTGAAGCTCTACATTGGGTCACCCAGCCCACACCGTCCTCAGCATTCGAACGGTGTTGGTTCATGCCATGCCAGTGCTGTCAGGTTCACGTTATGGTCATCTCATTTTGAGACTGATGAATGCTTACTATTGAAGTACTCTGGAATAAATCTTTATCGTAGATGGAGTTGTGTACGCTGGCCAGAATCCGGTAGTCTTTCCATGCCGTGATAAGAGGGGCGCCGAGCTTCCCATTAACAGTGATCACTCTAAGAATCGAATTAGCTTATTGCACGCAGTTCACGAAAATATCGACACACTTTCGTGAGTAACCATCGGGAGCTGCGTAGCCCGTACCGAGTTCGAGAGCATAGACTTGGGTTTGAGTATCATTTGAGATGGCTTGTGGCCGAATAATGGCCACTTTCTCCAACGGAAGTTGTGACGAGTCCTCCGCTCCAAAGAAGCGAAGAATCGACACCCCGAGGGGTAATGAGGATATCAGCGACCTTAGTGAAAGGTGCATTGTAAGACAGATTGTCTCGAGACGGTGCTGGGTGTGTAGTGATCCTAGACGGTCGGTCAGCCATTCTTATACTCCTGGAGCCTCTGAGTTGATCCAAAGGTGCGATTAAGTTCTTTACGTACCAAACGGCCAAGGCTTTCTACATCAAAATCGCCAAGGTCGCGATACATGTTGCTCCTAGGCTAGGAACATCGGCAGTTCCTGGATCCACAGCATCTCTAATTCGTCCCTGGCTAAGACAATTGAGCGGATCAGAACATATTCACACACAACTTAAGAATGTTCAGACAGGCTAGCACTCACCAACGTAAACCCAGCCCCCTTCTTCCTTCGCGCTGCTGCCACCGCGACTCATAAGGATCTCCTTTAATAAATTCACGGTTAGAAGTCCTCGACGGTGAGATGACCGCATTTCTGGATGTTATGTGTCCTGTACTACAGCAAATTGTCCCTTTTTCCATTCGTAGGATAATCAATGATGAGTTCGAGACAGAGCGAGCCTGAGCAGTCGCGATAGAGCGGCTTCTAGCGTCGGCATCCGACCATTCCGACAGGGCGCAAGTGAGCCGCTTGATATCGAACGTCTTCAAACACTCGGCTTTACTGCAAAACCGTTCCCTCTCGCTTGATGTCCGGTCGAAAAGACTACGAAACCTTTCAATTCGGATTCGAGTTGCATTTTTTTCCCCGTTGTGCGGCCAAATGTGGGTAGATTAGCAAATAAGTACAGACATTACGCATCTTCGGTGTGTTCTTCAAGTTATGGTAATAAATTCCATATTCTTTCAGTGTCAAAGCCAGAGTATATTTCTGCTTTCTTTTCACGAGATCATCCTTGCCGAGGATCCTGGAGGCACGCATGCAGGAGCTCCGAAAGTCCTCAGGTCAAGGGGTCGTATTCAAAGGTGAGAACATGTCTTCTGGTAGTGGTCCGCTTCATGCTCCGTTGTATCCAAAGAAGCCTGAAATAGGAAGAATCGCGTAAAGACTATTTGATTAACCGCGATCGGAGATTATCTGTTCCTGGTTGAAAATCACTGATGCCGGAGAATGGGAGAGTAGTGCGCGCTTCGCCTCAAAAGCCGGACTTCAGTATGATTCGAGGACGCGCAAAAGAGTTCTCCGGGGCCTAGAGAAGAACAATCATTTGTGATGACAATATAAGGGGTGAATTGAGCCTTAAATTGCCAGGATACCACAAGGTCTGAGATTCCAATTTCGTCAGATGAGACTTCGTTGACCTCCGAGTCGACAGATTCGGTTGAAAAAAAAGAAGGCATCATTGCACAGCGCAAGCATGGTTTATCCGTTGCTTTGACCGCGAACCCCGATGGCCCGAAGTCTTGAGGGCCCGAAGTCTGGGACGATGGCGAAATCGGACGATTGTGACCTGTATTGCCCAATATTCACTGAGCAGTATTTTGGGGGCCCCCAAAGGAGAAAATAGTCGAGCCCGACCAGCACAGGCATGCCATAATGCCACTATACTACTGTAGCAAAATATCAGCCTTTGGTGTTCTGGACAGAAAGATGCCGCGGTTGCAATTAAAGACATCAAAGGTAAGGCTCACAAAACCTACAGTCAGTCATCTTGTTGATGAACACCAATGTTGACGCAAGGTTGTGACGCAGAAAGCTAGGGGCTCGCGTGCGATTGGTAAGAAATCCCACAGGATGTTCCATGTCGTCCGAGATAGCCGTACACAGAATTTGGAAAGATATGATAGGAATCAAGTTCTGCAATGATATTCTGATTAATGATCATGGCTTTAGAAAGCCTCAATTGTGAGCCAGCGAGCGCAGTACTCACTTGTATGGTCGGCATAAGGAAAGTTTTGTACAATCTTGTGGGATGCCCTTAGACCAAGATCACCGTTACGGCCGAGAAAAAAAGAGCTGTTCTGGTCACCCATTTACGAGCACTGGAGAAAGCAACGCTCAAGTCGAACGAGCCAACTTGTTGAACGCATCTCAGGGTCGCCAGTATTTCGACCAAGATAATCGCCTGAGCCCGGGAATACGGGCTTTACGCAGTTAATTCTGCCGCTTTTTGCAGCCCACAGTTGGAGTCTCTCAAAGGTGTCCAGGAGGTCTCGAGTGCGACACAAAAGACATGGCGAAGCCTATAACTGATTTGGGCTGTCGATAACGCAAGGCACAATGCAGCCGGCAAGTCACGGACGCTGCTCTTCATCAACATCCATCTCATCGCCCGCCCCGTCGGCTTCGCGTTCCTTTTCAAATACTCTCGCTCTTTTGTGCTTAGATGTCGCAGCAGATCAACTATGATGGTGTAGACCACCAAATGGTCCCGATGCAAGAGCCTCAGCGACCACCGAGCCAACCAACAGCGCATCCAGCGCCTGTCTCACCTTCGAGCGGGGGAAGCCCAAATGTTACATTCTATGACATGGCACAACGGCTGGCCGAACAAGCAGACGCAGAAGGAAAGCTTGATGATCCCAATAAGAAGAAGAGAAAGAGGCAGACTTTGAGCTGTGTTGGTGAGTACTCCCGCCTTCACGCCCACCACTGAGACATCGAAGTTAATCGTCATATCATTTTCTTAGAATGCAAACGTCGAAAGGTCAAATGTGACCAACAAAATCCATGCGGTGCTTGCTCCAGGGTACTACCTCCTTTCTTACCCTATCAACCTGCAACTTACGCCTCGCGCAGAGAAACGAACCAGACAAATGCAAATGGACCACCGTCGACAGAATGTGAACTTCGTATCCCTCTATAATTCATCACTCTTTTCTGACCGCCGTTGACTACAGGAAAGACGAATATGTCCCGCACAAGGAACACGAGGAACTCAGGCGTAGGCTTGAGGTACTCGAGTCCATTGTTGCTCGTCTCACTTCCCAACAACCCATGCTCGTCCCATATCCACAACCAGGTCACCCAATGCCTCCTCCTCACCTGGCTCATATGGTCCCCGGTCCACAGAACGGAAAACCTCCTGTCCCAAATCCCTATATGAGCTGGCCACCCCCAGGAGGGCCAGCAGGAGTACCAGGACCGGGCCCCGGACCGGAGCACGTCATGGCCCAATATCCTGCTCACCCTACCAACGGGGCCAAAGTCGAAGACGATGCCAGGCGTAGAGCACCCGCGAACAAATAACCAAGTTATCAGTACACATGCCGCATAATTTCCCCCTTTCCTCCTGTCCATAGCTTATCATCATTTTTAGCCTTTAGCCGAATTGGGTCCGCCGTTGACAGATTTCTTGTACCAAACAAGCTTCCAAGTATCATAGTAGCTCTTTGTGCGAAATGTCTCTCCTTTTGTACCATAGTCATTGCAGTCTCGCACGAATACGTATTTAGATTATACAGGTTCACGTTGATCCCTCAGCGTCGTGAGGAAGCCGATATCGGCAAGTAGTCTTATGACCACGCTCCCAATCCACCTGTAATGGATCGTCAATGGTGTGCTTCGAATCTGATGAGCAAAGACAAGTTACATTCTTACAGTCCGGCGAGCAATAGGTCATGATATCACCTAGGTCCCCTTAAGCTCAAAACGGTGTCTCAAGAGGAAGAAGGCGGCTCACATTGATCGCATGCTTGTAGAAGATTCTCTTTGTCGTATACCGTTCCACAGCCCCCGCAAGCCACTCGAGTATCGCGGCCCTTGAGCAACTCCTGTCGAAGGGTTGGTAGTATACCCGGCGAAGGCCCGCTGGTTCCTCTGATGACCAATCCCAAGAATTGGGTAAGCTCGACGATGGCCATTCTTTCATTGTCGTCAAGAGAATCCGCCCCTTTGGCTCCCAGTTTGGATATGGTAGTCTGGAAGACTTCCAATAGGTTCGCGTTTCGAGACTGAACTTTCTCAGATCCTTTCTTGGTCTCCGATTGAACCCGTTCCCATGCAAGACGCACATTGTCGAGGTCGTATACAGCCGCGACGAACGTCAGGAATCTGACTGCGACCCGCCATTGTGGAAGCCACGATACGTTGGCTTCCGACGAGTCTGAGACATTGTGATGATGTAGCGGAGTGCCTTTCTCGACGCCGAGGGGGTTGGCGAATCTGATGTAGGTCGAGAACATCAATCGCAATATCCCCTCCAAGAAGAGGATATCTTTGGATAACTGTCGAGCGATAGCAGGTACAGTGTCTGCCATCAAATTGATGATGTGTAAGGCATAGAACCGATTATCGGCAGCCTGGCGCTCTTCAAGGTAGGGAAAGGCTTCCATCCACGCCTGATCGCCTGTCGGATAGTATGGCGGTTGGGAAGCCACCTCTGCGGTCAGATTTTGGAGAAATTCTGACGCAAGAGAGCGAAGGAGATAGTCGAGTGCGACCTTGTTGGATGTGTAGATCAAAGGTCTTACAACATCCGCAGTGACCCTTTGGAGAGACATGAAATCTCTATCCTGTTCATCTTCCTCTTCCTCAATTTGAAACGCTTGATGAAGAGGTCTGAACCGCGACAGCGTATCAGTGATGTTCAGAGGAGCAGTCGTAGGTGTTGCTTCGGTGCTCATGGCGGCACAGAGAGAGCTGGTGAGAACAGAAGGTATGCTTGTGAGATCATCTTTGTCTTGCTCAGGTCACGAGAAGGCATTCAGAATGGATTGCATAGAAATGTGGTGAACGCGGGAAGCCGCCAAAGGTGCCGCATCTCTTCCGGTTTCCGGTCTTCTGCCTCTTCCGCTCATCGACTTGGATATGCTTACGATTATCTGGCTGGCTGGTCGACCTGGGTCTTTTAATTCTCGGTACTGTCAAATGCCTCCAGGGTCAATTCTCAACAGGATCTTGCGTCTTGTTGCAAGGACTCTTCGCAACGCATCCGAGAATACATACAGTCCAGGTGGCTCGGGCTCCTGGACCTATGTCTATATCAACTCGCACGCCATTCGGTCTAGAAAGGAGATCCTGGATCAATCCTAAAGTCATTCATCGACATTGGAATCTGTGTATGGCAGCACGCCCTGGCGAAAAAAAGCTTGTCCAAACTGTTCTTACAGTTCAGTATATAGCTTTCATCTCGGTTGAAGAGCAGATCATTCTCTTTCATTCCAACCGCAGTCTTCCTTGGCCTAATGTTGTTTTGGAAAAGTTTCTTTGATTCAGATTATCGGACGTATTTGAGGAATACACACTCGTTCGTTGATCTGTTCAAGCGTCTTCGCGTACATGCGGTTCTTTGCTTGCTCAACTACCGGAATTGGGCTGCTGTCTCGCTATTGCTCAAGCAATTGTTCTACATCCCGGACATAGAAGCAAAGTCGCCCTGGAGTCGCAGCACTCTTTATTGGTGGATCTGTCAATAATTATCTAGACTTAATGCGTCCATGATTACAATCTCCTGTTCCAAAGACAAGTCTAGGATAGAACTCACTGAACTGCAAGGATGTCCAACCATAAGGCGTGGCTTGTCTGGCTTCAGCTCGTATCGCAGGTCGACCGACCGACACGACTGTGTCACTGGACTCGAAGCTGCGAGCAACAAAAACGTCAAGCTAACAGCATACGTGTCGTTATGGACTCCTGGGCCTTGCAGATTATTATACTGGAACCAAAGCGAGGAGCTTTTACTAAGTCTAGCGTGTCGCTGGATGCAGTGTACAATCAACACGAGAATATTCCAGCCGTTCCTGGATTGTTATGCAATGCATCGGCATAATGTTCGCTGCCAGCAATAAATAGAGCACAAAATATATTTGCCAGGCACAACATAGCCCAGCACAAGCCAAGCCGGCGCTGTCGTTAGCGAAAATAGTGCCCCTGAGCACAGCCGCCAAGCTCCAAAGTCCTGACTCGCCTGGAACATGCTGCGCTCACGCTATATATTCCAGTGGTTCAGCAACCGGCTGCATTCTGAACCCCTCACATTCCACTCATACACCTAATTAATCGATCCAGAATGTCGCAAGTCGTGACCTATGACGCGTCAGAGCACCCAGTCAATTCGGTGACCGTCTACCAGGTCAATCGTGCGGAGGTTAGCAATATATTCAGACCTCTCTATCAAGAAGTTGACAAATACACGTTACAGATAAATCGCAGGATCAAAGTCAACCTTGCAAGTGGACAGAATGAGGTCGAGATTATCCATCTTCCATCCGTGCTGGACGAAGACTCAATTCGAGTCGACGGCATTGGAAAAGCAGTGATATTCGATGTCATATACAGTGTGTTGCATATTAAGGACTTACTCTGAGCGTGCCACTAAACTGTTGATGTTCAGAACCTCCGATGCCAACAAAGAAGAGCACCGATTCTGAGACACTCAAGGCACTTCTCAAGAAGAAGGCTCTCTTGGACTCACGGCAACATATATTGGAACGTGAAGATAGCATCCTCACATCGTACTCGAACAACATTGATTCTCAGCATGTTGACTCCCAGAAGCTTGCTGAGTTCTTCACCTTGTACCAGGAACGAAAGGCCGCTTTGGATCTGCAATTGCTCGAACTACAGGAGACGCTCAAAGACACTGAGAAAGAGATTGAGGAAGAAAGGAAGCTTGTCAAATCCGATAAAAAGAGTCAGAAACGAGGCGTCAAGATCGTAGTCGTCGTCCTTGCAGAGGAAGATGGACCGGCCGAATTGTCCCTTTCCTACGTGGTTTCCTCCGCCCAATGGAAACCCCAATACGACCTACGCGCGTCCATCTCCAACTCTCAGAAGTCCAAATCATCCATCTCTTTGCAATATCGCGCTTCAATATGGCAGTCTACCGGCGAGGACTGGGATAATGTCGATCTGCATCTCAGTACCGCTTCACCTCAAATGGGCAGCACAGTGCCCGGTGTAAAGATCGCATATATCCGCGAAGACACCCCTGTGTACTATCGCACCAGTAACCGCAAGAGCAGGAAGGTGATCCTCGATCGCAGTGCATCATTTGCCATGCTGTCCGCACCTATTCCAATGAGCTACAGTGCTCCCGGTGGTGGAAGCAATGAGGAAGCGATCCATGCCGAAATCGAACCTCCCCCTTTCATGACGAATACTCAGGCAGTCGCGAATGAAAGCGCCATCAGTGCCAGCTTTAACATTGAGGGCCTCTCCAGCATCCCGAGCGATACGGATGAAGACTCGCAAACGCACAAGGTGACCATTGCGGTCATCGAACTTGACGATGTTTCCCTGGAATGGATCGCAGTGCCTAAGGAGCTCCCGAGCGCATTCCTCCAGGTTCGTGCCACAATGATAATACTTTCAGTCTTCTAATGCCACATTCAGTGCCGTGTCAAGAATACCTCTCCATATCTTTTGCTGCCTGGTCCAGCAAATATATTCATGGACAATAACTTTGTCTCTAAATCCGAGATATCTGTGCGTCTCTCTTTTTAGGATTTTGCGCTATGTTACTGATTTGTCATTACAGCAAGTCAGCTCTCAGGAGAGCTTCTCGTGCTCCCTTGGCGTCGATCCGGAAGTCCGCGTTGTATACCACCCTCAACGTAAATGGGTCAAGACTGTCGGAGGACTCCTTACATCCAAGGTCACGACAACATCCTTCACTCAAACCATCAGTCTTAAAAACAATCGCCGCGCTACCCTCAAGAAACTTATCGTCAAAGATAATGTCCCTGTCTCAAGTGATTCACGCATCAAAGTCGTTGTATCGGAACCAAAAGGTCTTGAAGACGCAGCTACTGTTTCTAAGTCAACCAGCGTCCCGAGAGGCGCCCCGAAGGACATTACTCTTGGACCCAATCTGAAAGTTCGATGGGCTCCGACTGCAGGGAGCGATAGCACATCTCCCGATGATGGAAGCGATGATAATGTGGAAGGCACCATTGAGTGGACATGCGTCGTGGAACCTGGATCCAGCCAAGACCTTCAATTGAGCTGGGATGTAGTTGCGCCTGCTGGAGTCAGGTGGACCAAAACTGGATGACTGGCGGATCGGATTTATCGGATATAAGATACCCGAAGAAATGTTTGTTTGTTTTCTTCATAGCACAAATTCCCAATGTCTGTGTGTACATTCGAATAATATGTGGAGGGACAATATTCCCAGATGGGCGTGTTCACGAAGAGGGACAACATCTCCCCAGCCGCTACTACGATTTCAAAGAAAGTACTTGTAAACTAATCAGAACAGTCTTCGATATCGACGTCTCCGTTCGGGCAAGCTGGAATCTTAGTCTGTGCGCCGCCTAATGTATCGGATATTAGGTACTAGCCCAAGATGTCGAAAGAAAGTCTATGCTTACGATCGGTACCGAGGACGGGGAATGGAGACGGGCAGGCTTTTTCGATGTCTCTAAACGTTTTGGTAGCCGGGTACCTAGAAACAAACAACGTCAGGTCCCGTCAATCTGTGAAACTACTGTAATTACGTAGCAGGTTTCTTGACAACGGGTTTAGGGATGGGAATGACTTCTGAACAGTCAACCAATTTCCTGGTGTTTTGACCAACGACGGCGAGTCGTGACATAACCTGAATTGTTCATCGATATAAGACGAGGTTGGGATGTGTGGAGTTTATATTACCTCGGCGAAGTTAGCGGCCATCTTCTCTTGTTGATCTAAGTTTGGGGTCAGTCACCGCATTGGTTTGTCGTTGTCGGCCACTAACTGATAAGTCCTTGCCAAGTACAAGCAGTGCGGGGGTCGCGGGCGAGCGCGAAGTCAGACAGTAATCGCAGCTCGCCTTCTGCTGGGAGAGGAGACAGGGATTCTCCCAAGTTACCAGGTGTACCGGGGACTCCAGTTCCTTTCAACAGCACTTCCAAGAAGATCTGAGTGTCGAAGGTGAAAGGGGTGCTGTCGAAAGGAACGGCTTGAATAGTTGGGTCAACGTGATCCGCGCGTGCGATGCTGTGGGAAGCGAGCAAATGAATGAGATCGTTCGGGCTGAATCCGGCATCTGCCATGCGAGCAAAGATCGAGTTGACAGAATCTTGAGGCTCCGGAACGGTACCAATGTCCGCAGGAATGAGTGCGTTGGGACGACCGGCCAAGAATTGGAGGCGAGGAGCACCCGGGCAGTTGGTGATACCGACGGCGCCGGCAAACTGAATGAGATCGCCGGCGGTGACGTTGTGAGTGGCCAAGAAAGGCGAAAGAGCGTCGACAGAGTCGTCGATCCCGTTGTTAGCAGCTGCAATTAAATCAATAAGTGAAGGGAGGTCAGGGATCATAGACGAACGGAAGGCAGTTTCAATTTCATCGAAGATGATCATAGAGCCGTCAGCTCCAGTGCCCTTGAACTTTCCAGACGCAGAGAACCCGATGGCATCGTGGAACGTCAGACGAAGAGACTCGTGAACGTCTTCGCCGCAAGTATTATCAAACAAATTTTCCTGCAAGTCGTCCCTCAGGGCGAAAAAAGCGCAACACTAGGAAAAAGTGAGTCAACATCTCCAAAATTCATCGTTCATTACTCACTGCTTGATGGGAGGCCGTGTGGACACCGTCAGGACAAGCAACTCGCTATGATTCATTCAACCAATCATACTCGCATAATAATGGTGGGAGATAGTACCTTGTAACTTGCTGCTTGAACAGCAGTGGCGAACGCCAATAGGATGACCGAAATTCCGAATGCCATGAGAGTCGATGAGGACGAGAGAAAAGAGAGAGATCAACGAGAAACCTCGATGTGAGGTTTCCAGATTACTGTTTCATGCTTTTATAGCAGTTTGCGAATGGGTGGACAAGCCCTGTGTAAATGACAGCCGTTGCGAGTGGGAAAGAGGGTCGAGGAATGAACCTCATTCACGATGTCGCCCAGGGATGAAAAGGGTACATACACATAGCATCGACGGCATAGCCCTTTTTTCAGCGACGAGCTCCGGGATCCAGCCAATAGTAGTCTTTCCTTTCGTCGAAACCCAAAGCCATGGGCAGAACCATCGTATCAGATTAACAATACAGCGTGATGCAATATTCGATGCTCAGCCACAAAGAAACGTTTATGCTCGTTGATTGGTCCATAGAGACTGATTCGGCTTGAAAGCAATAAAACGAGATGCTCAGCACATGTTCCAATATTGCAGACATGGGAAAGTAGGATCCGGTATGAGCAACATAGGGCTATCAGCGTGGTGGCACAATATTCGGCAAGACCAAGAGTGGCGATCAAAGTTCCAAGAACTCAAGGGGGGTCGAGTCTGCTATTATTAGACACGCTATAGGTCAGTTTGGCGGGAAAAATTAGATCATCGCACGCGCAAGCTCGAACAGTGAACGCACACCGAACCAGCGGGTCGGGGTCCGCTGGATGATGGTGCTCTGTAAGTTCTATGTATAGAACAAAGATCTCTAGCCAGACGATAGTTGCTGAGTTTGGAATAGAAGTAAAAGCCTAGAAACCGTGTGTTATCTCTCATTTGAGGGCGTAACGAGTAGACTGGTAGTGGACAACGCTCACAAGAGAATTCTTACATAATCGGTTTGAAGCCGTACTGGTAGTTTTCGGCACTTTCCGAAACTATAAAGATCGGTCGCTGGCCAACATTGACTGAGGGGTTGTCGTTGTCAAATTCTTCGACTGCTTTGTCGGAAGAGTTACCAGATCTTATAACAATGATTAAAGTATAGCACGGTCGCATGCCAAGCGTACGGATTTATCGGCCACCGCGGCATTACAGGTGTTCTAGCGTCTTACACGCTATCTCCGTGAACTACTTACACTAACCGCGGAGTTAGAACATCGCCTTCCACGACGATATCTACTGCTAACTCTCGTTGGACGATGGCGGAATACATTCGCTCTCGAAATGGATTGTCAATGTCACGCTGTCACTTACATACTCTCTCTCCCTGACTTGGGCGGCTGGTTGGGCCTCAGGCTGGAGAAATTCTGATCTAACGAACAACAATCACGGTCAGCGCTATTTATTGAGCTTATTGGAAGTGGCAGGCCTAACAACCATTACAGCCTCAAGTTTATCGCCCCTGAATATATTTTAGCTTCTCGCTCATCAATCTTTATGTCAATCTTTGACCCAGTACTGTCGTGGAGCGTTTTCAGGAAATTATCTCATGCTCACCAACTAGGTCCGGAACACTCTCGTACGCTCTGTATTAATAGTTACCTCTCGTTGCGATCATCATCACGGAAGCATGTGCCACTCGAGAGCTGTTTCCTGCTTCAGATCGGGATCAGTATTCTCCTGGGCTGTGTTTTGGTGTTCCCCCGGCTCGCTTTCCACTCCGCCCCACATCGGTCTCTCAGAACTGCTCCCCAGTATGGTCAGCTAACACGATGGCAAGGAAGTAAGGCCTTTCGAAGCCGAAGGGCATTCAATTGATGGCCTTCGGCTTTCGGAAGGAGAACCTTGTTCTGCGATGGGCCCTAGCATGCCACGTCTACTCATTGTATTTCGGTCCCAGTCATTTGGCGGCCCGTATGCAAGTCACAGTGAAGACAGACAAACAAAGCATCTGGATTCGCTTTTGAAGCGAACATTTTCTCGGTAACTCATCCTATGTACAATGAAAGAATTGCTATCCGCGTCGGAATATATGCAGCAATAAGGATTTTTTAACTTCATACAAAGAGCAGTATTTTCAAGGAGAGACCATCAGGATGGCTCGCATCCTCATGCCAGCACGTAGATCAATCTGTCGTCCCCAGTACGGCAGACCAGGGATGCTCAGCAACCCCTAAGGAAGAGGAGTGAGAATGAGCGCAGTAGAAGCGCTAAAGTACTCTTTAATTGCCTGCAGGTGATGGCACGATACCAGATCACTCACCAAAGATCCTCGTCCCAATGTCAAGGAACATGATTCATTCTTCCCCGCTATGAAACTGTTAGTTGCAACACAGAATGATCAACATTGTGCCTTACCTCGTGTTAGCATGGAGACTGCTGCTCGAGACGTGGGTTGAAGGAGAGAGGATTGTTAGAGATGGTGAGGAAGGGATGGCGGGGGTTGCGGGGGTTGCGGGGTTGGCGGTGTCGGTGTAGGCTGGGCATGAGGCCCTACCCCGGCGTTGGCTCCTCGGAGGAAGCGAGGGACACTGAAACCTCACGAGAGATGATGTGAGAGGAGTGCGAGGAGCCATGAAGGAAGCTGTGAAATGATGTATTTAAGGAGAGGGGCGTCGTCTCACTCGTCTGGCACGGCCAGGGAGACAAGAGAGAGAATAAGTATTGCGAGAGGTGATGTAGAAGGAAAAAGGGAGGCTGGGGAACGTGAGCTCCCCGGCAACCATTTTAAAGAAAGTGACATGAGGCTGCAGGACGTTTTTTGGTCTACTCTCCGTCGATTTGGTTCCGTACGCTGGGAGACGGGCGCTGGCATAGTTCCAGACCTCCAGTAGTCCCGGATGAGCTCACTACGATTCTTGATGTGTTAGTGTCCATTTACAGCGGAACAAGCGGCACAGAGTTCTTTAGGGGTTGCTTTCATTACTAACTCTGGCCTCGGATCAGGACACAACGTGTTGTGATTGAAATTCAAAATGAAGAAAGGCGTTCAACGACCTATCAGAGTGGTAATCAGCCTGTGTCAAACCATTTAACAGAATTTTAGGACTCCTGCCGTACTTATAGCTTCAACACTAGGAGGATTGAGTAATTTCCCTACCGGTAAATGTCGCTTTACATGAGAGGCACATTACGAGAGCTTGACTATGCAACAATTAGTTGTGCTGAATTCTACTTCGGGATGCAAATCGTTGTTTCTGGAACTGGAGTGTACATGCTTAATGTTCATTTCCACTAATATAGCCTTGACGTCTTAAAGCTGCATCGGCGGCCGTGATCTGGACACATGATGCCATTGATCGAGCCTGAAACCGATCAGCGAAAAAATGAGAGAATTATCAGATAGTCTTACACGAATTGTATCCAGAGATATGACGCACTATAGTCGTAGCCTCGATCGTTCACCACCGTACTTTCACAACCTTGAGAAAAGACACAACCACAGAGATAGTATATTTCAGCGAGTTCGCCTGAGTTTTCCATGTTGGTGACATGTGGTGGAACTAGAGGTCATCGAAAGAACATAGGACTACAAAGGATTAGCCAGATTAATCCCGCTAAATCGTCATCCCACGTATTTATTGACATCGACTGGCGAATCCGGCGATTTGCCGAATCACATTCTTCTTGCGAGATGAATATCGACGGATACACGTCAAATCGAGGCCTTTCAAGGATGATTCCTAGATCTTCATCCAATGAATGGAACGCGAGATCATGGTGAAAATTTTGGCGTGCTCAGAAAATGGATTGCGGATGAACTGCAATGGTGCGCGCCACGCGCGTGCATTATTGCACGCACCGCAAGGCCGTGCCTATCAGGCTCTCGACTTGAATGTTGCTTCCAACGTTCCCACTGATGTCATGAGCAGGAAGGAACGCCGTCCAGGAAGCCCCCGTGGCGGATTCCTACCTCGTCGAGATGAATACCAATTCTTTGCAGGTTGGTCCAACGAGTGAACGACGCCAATGAACTTACATGATGGAAAACATCTCATTCAAAGAGACCTGTCATTTACGAGATGCATTGTTTGAAGGTGAAGGTTTATAACTTTAGTCCGTTAATTGACGCTCGAGAGCCTTCCAAGAATCCGATAGCGCCAGGCACCGTTGACTTCAGTGCCTTGTACCCTAAAAATCTAGAGCGTCCGAATCTTTAGAGCTTCTCGCAGGATAGAAGATCGATGGGCTGGCGCCGAGTACATCCTTCAGTGAGTGAACGGGCTCGAGAGGAAGGACAAAAAATGAAATCTTGTGATGAAGGTCGGTACGGTAATAATTTCGCACGACATGTGTATGCGCGCCTCGATGCCGACTTTTCATTTTACATCAAGACGCGACGAGTACTATGTCAGACATGTAAGTTAATGACAGGATATGAGCGGGTATTATATCAGGCTAGTAGTGTGAACAGACCTATCAAATTATGAGCTAAGGTGCCAGCCCGACACCGAGGTATGAAAATCAGAAAATGTTTTTGTACGCCTTCCATAGGCTTGATTTGCCCTTCAAGAAGTTTGCCGTTTCCGAAACGGGCTCATCCACGAAATTGAGCCTGACGCTCCCGTGTTTCGAAGAAGCAAAGATCTCATCGCCTTCCCACGAAGTTCCAGCCTCGCCGTACCGACTGCCCTGAAGGTTTCCCAGAAAGTAGCGACCGTCTCCCTTCGTCTCTGACAGAGCGACAATGCTTGAGGAAATCTGATCGGAGAGTTTTACAGAACCATGTTCGGTATGGGTGTTGATTGGACCACAAAATGATCGAGGAATGTATAGAGTGACACTTCCGTGTGTAGAGATGCACTCGAGATAGACGGAATAAGGTCCCTTATTTTTCTGAGAAAGGACGATGAGGATGATCAATGGTCAACTGCAAGATTTATTCCACATACCAGGGTATATTGCACCGAACCATGCTTAGATTTTGCTCGCATCATGAGGCGCGGTGTCACGGTGGCAACTACTGGTCTGATTGCGACTTCAGCCTTGATGCTGCCCTGCTTGCTCTCGAGGAGAACGTTTGGATGTTCTTTCGTCGGCACCCGGTCTGCCTGCAGCGATCCACCGACGAAAGGGATGTTGAGGGTAGGATCTATGATCCATGAGCCTTTGACTCCTTGATGGTCCCGAACGATCTCCAACCAATTGGTTGCTGGACCGTCTGCCACGAATTCGGAAGGAAGGGTAGGTGCCGTAGAAGGACCAGCTTGGGAGCTGGCATCGCTAGGTGTGTAGTCTGGTGGTAGGTCTGCGTGCTCCTCGACCTCCAAGGCTCGTTTCTGCAGACACACAATTAGCTGGCTGGATCTTGAGACACCATCTGACACTCACGGTATCAAAATCGGAGAGGTCGGAACCTTTCTTAATGTCTTGGATCATCATAGTGACTCGAGGAAGACTGAGACGTGGAAGTGAGAGGCGGAGTCTTCGTGAGCGGGGTCGACTTATAAGAACGTGTGTCTGATGCCGATCGTGGTGACGGGAACTGGGCCGCAGCAGGCCGTTCTAGCCGGTGTCGAAAGTACAAAGCATAGCATTTGCTTTGAGCCCCACATCGTGCTTGTTCAACTTGAAGTTCTTACCTACATCCACTGAATGCAATCAGGTCGGACTATGGACCGAAGAGATGCTAAATGTGTACCATCCGTTGTCCCAGTAACGTCTGCGGCACTTGAAGAAAACACGTCAGCCTCTACTGATTCCATGTCGTGTTCCATAACGGCGGCATCGGCGACG